>CM044105.1:5371835-5606098 GCA_024174645.1 Lemna minuta
TAATACCCATAAATTATGATGAAAATAAGAGTTAAATATGTATGTTATCACCTCCCTCCCTCCCTCCCTCCCTCTCTCTCTCTCTCTCTCTCTCTCCCCACTCCCTTGCCTTAAGCTTTTGCAAATTAGTATTCTTATTCTCCTTCTCTTCATAATTTCTCATCTACTTTTCTTTCCACCAATTTTCTCAAGCTCAGAAAACTTTGTATCTCCCCGTGCATGGCTTTCAAAAATCTGTGTATCTCTCAGACTTTCACTTTCTCCCATTTATTGCCAAATGTATCTTAAAATATCTTCTTCCTTTCCCTCTTTCTCATCTTTCTTCTCCTTTCAAAAACTGCTTCTATATGCTGGGAGGGGAGAATAGCTACTTCTGATTTCCTCTCTCTCACACGTCTTATTCATCTCTCTAAAATGTTTCCTCTCTCTCAACTGTTTCCTCCAGAAACCTTGTCTTATTTTTTGCTTGCTCTCTTCTGATTCTTTCCTAATTCTAATCTCCCCATCTCAAAGTTCTCTCGAACTCCCCATTTTTCTTCACTTTTCCCCTAATTCATTCTCCCCTTCAAAAGTTTCCTCTATTCTCTCTCTTTTTTTTCCCCTCAATATCTCTCGCGTTTTATCTTCTTGTGCCTCATTTTCTTCCAGCCTAGCTCACTCTTCTCGACTCTGTTCCCTCACGTTCTCCCCTGACTTCCTCTCCTCTTCTCGCTCCATCTTCAAGATTTTTGTTTATCCCTCTCACACATACGAATATATCACGAGTTTGATGGTATCTTGTTGCCATAGTCTACCCCCACCTCTCGGTCTTCTCTGAAGGAGGGTATTTCTTCAAGGAACGATCTTATGCGTGCATGATGGAGATCCAAGGTTGGAGATTAAAAACCTACGAGAGGAATATTTAATTTCAGAGAAGGGGGAGGTGTTAGAGGGCCACAAGGAACGATCTTGAGAATAAGATTTGAGAAAGGATCTCAACGATGGAAGAGGACGCGCACCTGTATTCAGAGGAAAGATCACAAAAAGATACATTCTTGTGCACACATGCATTCAACGCACTCTTGCACTTCTATCTATAAACATAAACACATGCTTGGCGTCTTTAGAATTCACCATATGCAGTTGTAACAACGGCCATTAGAAGGTCTAGATGGAACCTTCAAGCTCCACACACCCACTAAATCCACGTACCCCACTAAGTCGACTTACCCGCGAACATGGACAAAGCTCCAGAAATGGAAGTGGAGAACATGGGATCAATATTCCTTCCTATGGCAATTGAAGAGCTGGATCAATGTCTTGAGGACCCACATGGGTTTTCTCGGGAGAGGAGCTTCAGAAGGTAGAAAAGATGTCGACCCGAGATTTGTCTGGTGTGAGGCAAGTCCAAGAGTTATCCCCAGATGGCTCAAATCGTAAGACAGCAAATTGTGTGTGCGGAATTAGAGCTCTTTAGATTCTGTGATGAAAACTATGGTGACTGTTTGGTTTCTATAAAACTCTCGAAGTATCAGACAGGACACTCATAACATCCACCATTTTAGAGATTTGAAGAGTAAATGAAGAAACTCAGTAGGTTATATCATGATAATGAAAGAGTAAATACAGAAATGTTCGAGTTTTCATACAGAAACTAGAACTCAATTTTTCCATTCACGTGTAGATTTGATTCTTGATTATGTTGAGAAACATAGATCCATTCTTTCATACAAGCATATTGGTGCTTTGCGAGTTCCTTTGAGGTCTATGTAGATTGATGCTTTTGTGATTCTTGCTTTTATTTTGATCTACTCTCGCTATTTTATTGAGAACTATTATTCATCGATGTATAAATTGAGGAAATAAAACTCAAATAACTTCTCATCACAAAGTATTTGATATGAATATGAAGCATAAGTGTCACTGATCACAGAAGAATCGTACAACCTTAAAGCTG
Source organism: Lemna minuta (assembly GCA_024174645.1). NCBI lineage: Eukaryota > Viridiplantae > Streptophyta > Magnoliopsida > Alismatales > Araceae > Lemna > Lemna minuta. The sequence goes on from CM044105.1 coordinate 5,373,772, forward strand.
TAGCATAACTACCTCTCTCGATCTTATCAATAGATGAGGTATCCATCCGTTGCCATTAAGGTTATGCTTTTTATCACATATCGTAAATAAATTCAAGTGAGAGATTTTTGGAGGCAATGCTTTGCGTGGACTTTGCCTATCAAAACATGGATTTATGCAATTAAAATTTTCTGATGATGTTGAGGATAATCATGACATAGTTGAGTTTTAGTGTAAGGTTTGTACAGCAGGTTTCATCACAACAAAAGACAAACAGTCTTCCAGTCTTTCTAAAAATCTATCCATGGGAACAGAGGTTCAAATAGCAGAGAGAGAATGACAGAAGATTCGAGATTCTGTTTCATCTTCTTAATTGCTATATGCCAATTCGGCTTTCATCAAAGTGACATGCGAGCTTAAATCCTATTCATAGCCATGGCTTCAAATTCCATGATGCTCTTATAGTTGATCAGAATACCGATGAAGATTGTTACAAAAAGAAAAAAAAATCTGACCTTCAAGACATGAAAACTGAATATTTACCTCTTGAGAAGCATCTTATTGGATCTCAAGAAACAACAGCACTTGCCTCGTCTCTTATTTTCTGCGGCATTGTTCAGAGAACGTTAGACAGAGAAATGAGAAAAATATTTTTAAGTAATTGAAGTAAATATAGAGGGTATGCGGCTTACATTAGATAATTCAATCCAGGCATCCAATATTGCCAGAGCTTTCCCTGAAGAGTGGATTTCACGGGCGCTCGACACTCCTTCAGCCAGGCTACCCACTTTGCCTCTCACTAGAAGTGCAGCAGCGGCATTCAGAATCTTCTCATCCAAGAAAACAAGTTAGTCTCCATGAGAGAGACAAATGAAGTAAAATAAATGTTGTGACAGATAACATTAGAAAGAGATACCCCTTTGGAAGTTTGGGGGAGAAAGGGATGACGACAAAGAAATAAAGGAAGTGATGGAAAATCTAAGAAACAAAAACCAAGCCAGAAAAGTGATGGAAACATGGCCGCAGTGACCGATGTGAAGTGACCAATAATTTTAGCAATACAACACATCCAGAGATCAGGGAGTAGACTGAGAGAGTCAAATACAAAGAAAAATGACGAATAGCCTTGAAAAGAGAAAGCCCATTCAATGGAGTAAATCACTCCAGAGAGATATGTAGAGAGAAATTATTACAATGAAATAAAATGATCGATAAATATAAAAAGATGAAAACACATCTGAGCAAGGGCAAATGGATTGAGAGAAAGAGAGACATAATGAAAGAGAGAAGAATAATCAGAATAGAGAGAAAAAATAATCTGGGAAGGGAAGAAAGCTGACCAGCGCATCAGCAATGGGGCCCTTAACACCCGACAGCACATCCCTGAGAACTTGGGCATTGAATTCTGGGCCTCCTCCTTTCAAGTCCTGCAATGTGCAGCGTGGAATGCCGAAGTCCACTGTCCTCCGCAAACAAGTAAAATTAAACTCAACTGAATAAGGGAGGGAGGAAAGAGCCCGAGAATGGAAAAAAGCAGATAGAAAAGAGAGAATGAAAGGGAGACAGGATGAGATAAGAAGAAGAAAGGCAGAAAGGCGAAAGAGACTAAGAGAGTAAGAGAAGAAAGACAAAGAAAGAGGGGAGCGGGAGCAAGGACAAGAAAGAAGAGAAAGACCAAGAGAAAAAAGGATTAAGAAAGAGAGGAGCGAGAGAGAGACAGTAAAGAAATAGTAAGAGAAGAGAGACAGAGACAGATAGGAGCGAGAGAGAGACAGTAAAGAGATAGTAAGAGAAGAGAGACAAAGACAGATAGGAGCAAGAGAGAGAGAAACAAGAGAAGGGGCAAGAGAAACATGACAACGAAACAGAGGATCAAGAGAGTAGAGAGATAGAGTAGAAAGACAAAAAAAGAGAGATGTGAGTGAGAGAAAGTAGAGAGATAGAGAAGAAAGACAACGAAAGAGAGAAGTGATAAAGAAAGTATAGAGATAGTAAGAGAGGAAAGACAACGAAAGAGAGAAGTGATAGAGAGAGAAAGTAGAGAGATAGTAAAAGAAGAAAGACAAAGAAATATAGCAGTGAGATAGAAAATTGAGAGAGTAAGAAAAGAAAGACAAATAAAGATGGAGCTTTAGACAAAGAGAAGAGAAACTGAAAGACAAGGGAGAATAAGAAGAGAGAAAAAGAGAGACTTAGAGGAGAAAGACAAAGAAAAGAAAGAAAGGGAGAGCGATAGTCAGACGAGAGAAGAAAAAAGGTAAAAGAGACAAAGAAGGGGGATAGAACAAAGATAGAAAAGGAGACAAAGTGACAGAGACAGAAATGATACGTACAGCAAGAGAGAAAGATAGGAGATAGACAGAAGAACAGGAAATTATGAAGACAATAAAAAGAAGAGGGAAAAGAGTTAGAGAGGTGTTAAAGAAGAAAGAGAGGAGATAGAGAAGATCTAGAAGAGAGAGGAACCTACACGGATCATAGAATGCTTTATCAATCCTCTCCGGAGTCACATCCAGGAGATATCCTGGCCCTACATCCAAAAAAACATCAACACAACCAAAGTGAATAAAACATATAAATCTTGTGACACAAATAAATGCAAATAATATAGTGCTACATACTCTTTTGATCAATTTTTAAATTTTTTATCAATATATACTCCAATTTAATTTTTGTCAAACAAATGGCTCACCTAAAGGGCTGATCTCATCCAAGCCCTTGGAATGAACCACAACCGCTCTCTTCATCCCAAATCTCTGCACGGCTTTTGCCATCTTCTCCACCTGCAATCATGATCACGACATATTTATTTTAACCAATAATGGAATAAAATTCCATCACATTAAGATGTAATTTCCTTGAATCGCTTTCCCAAACATCGGAAACATAGTGTGACAAACCACTAGTGTTTGCATTTGAAAATAAGCCATAATACTCTAGGTGTAACTAACAATGTTTGTGGATATATGTACATGTAAATCTCAGAGGTGAAGTAATGAGAAATTATTCTTCAAAAGAACTTTAAGAAAAAAGAAATTTTCACTGGAAGAAAACTCAAGGGAAGATATAGGCAAAGAAATTGATAAAAGAATTGGCCTGAACAGAAACTTTCACAACAAAATCAAACCATCGGCATTGTAGATACATTGGAAATATGATGGGAACCTAGCTAAGGATAGTGGTTCAATGGGGATAAAAGGGTATAAATACCCCTATCTATTAAGGATTGTGAAATATCAATGATTTTGGCCTTCTTTAATATCTTCTTCTCTCTGTCCCCCTCTTTTGGTTATTCTGATCCGTCCCAAGCCTCCCCCCTAAAACAGCAGGTTTGTCGTCTGGCATCTGCATTTTGGAGTTTATTTGCATCAAATGTCTCTTTGTTCACTGATTTCTTTCGCTGGCTTGGATGGAACATATAAAAAACCTAATTTTCCACATTCTACCTCCAACTCTACAAAGTAGTTCTAGGATTTTTTTAATACACTATGTAGGTGCTTTAGTCCACTCCATCTCACAAGCAACGTCCATGAGAACTGGACTGATATCCCTCCTAAGGTCAACACTGTATCTTCTACCAAGGGAATGCCCTCATAACATATATCAAGGAAATGCCCTCATATCTGCTACTCTAGCCTTCCAATAGAGATTTTCAGAACAAATATGACAAGAATTCCCCTAAATTCTAACAAAAGACAAAGAAGTTGATTACATCAATCATAAATGTTGTTAAATAAAAATTCAGAGGCTTACGATTTCCTCATGGTATACACCAATGACAGCAAAAGGTACTCTTGCTGGATTCAGCATTGGACCAAGGATGTTGAAGACGGTCTTGACCTTGAGCTTCTTCCTGACCGGACCCACAATTTTCATGGCTGGATGGTATATGGGGGACATCATGAATCCAATACCCACTTCCTCAACGCATCTCCTTACCCCCTTCATCTCATAAAGATAGAAAGTGACTCGTCTGATGAATTTTGTTTTTAATCTTAGTCTACAAATTGAATCTTAGTCTACAAACTCAATATAAGCAGGAAGAAAGTGAAAAATAAGACATGGTTCAGTAAAGTGAAAAATAAAGTGAAAAAGCAGTTTCCCAGATCATCTAAGAAATCAATGACTGAAAAAATAGTCAGAAACAATCACTTAATTGACTGTTCTGAATATTTTGAACTACCAAAACCCGCCAAAGAAATTGCACATTTCCCTATGATAATGCACTCTTGAAGGCTAAACGGTTAACCAATGAGAAATACTGCAGGAATTCGAGAAGAAACGTCAAAGCTAACAGAAAGCCAATGCACCTCAGGAGGCAAATCGATGTTGACCCCCAAAGCCTCCAAGACATCAGCACTCCCACATGCTGAAGAACTTGAACGGTTCCCTTGCTATTCACCATAAAACACCATCCAAACCATTTTCCATTAATATATTTAATTCGTATATTATTAAATAAACAGAATAAAATGTGGGCAATCACCTTGGCCACTTTCACTCCACTAGCAGCAGTCAAAATAGCAGCACCAGTCGAAATGTTGACTGTGTCAGCACCATCACCACCAGTTCCCACAATGTCAACAGCGTCATTACTGAGTCCTTCCACCTTCCGTGCATGCTTGATCATCGCCCTGGCCAATCCGACAACCTGATAAAAGGATGATCCAACATGTCATCCACTATCATCTATGAAAACAATTACATATGGCTCCCAATTAAAGTGATAGACTGATGATTCTGCTCACAGATTGGGGTCATTTTCCATGTTTACATTTTTATAAATAGGTTGCTTCCACGTATCTGATTGATCTTCCATGAATGATCAATCATCGCCTGGGCCAATCCTATGATCTTTACGTATAATATCATCTTTTCTCGGAAATTTCAGAAATTACCTTGATGTTTATAGTTAAGTACGTTGTTTTATATCTTAATGTCCTTTCATAATCGTATGCATCAACTTTCAGTTATTATGCCCATGACCTGATGATATCCAACGAACTGGTGGATAAGCATAATATTTTTTCTGGCACCTAACGCACAAAGGGTAATCCGTACTTAAAAACAGATCTTTGTCAGGGATGAAGTACTTTTAAGGTGCTTCATCCCTTAGTTCAGATGGAAACTTAGTTCACAAGAGCAATGTAACAAAGTGAACCGCATAGGTCTGATAGACTTGATAGAGAAAATGAGAAGGTAGTTCAAAAACAATGTGACAGAATGAATCAGACAGGAAGGATCAACAATGTCTAGAGAAAAAGCATAAAGGTAATTCAAGAGGGCTTCCCAAATTCTCCTCTCAAAAGCAAATCCTTTTTTGGTGACTCTAACAGTATCTAATAAAGACTTCTATAAATGGAAATTAAGAACTGACATCTTCAAGAACAAAACATGACAGTATGAACCAAGCGAGAAGATTGGAGAGAAATATGTTTCAAAAAAGCTAATTCCAGAGATCTCCCCAATCTCATATTATGACAGAAATAATATCTGTCATAATATTTTTTATTAGGACATTATGCAACAACCCCTATATTATTCTAGTCTTACCCAGATATCTGGCAGAGAGTTCTATAAATGGAAACCAAGAATTGAAATCTGCAAGAATAATGTTAATGAACAAACCAGAGATATCAGCTTGAATCAGTGAAGAAGGCTCCCCAACCTCAGCGAGAGAGAGAGGAATGGGGCATTTCACCCAATTAATAGGAAAACATTAAGATGGCCCAATAAGGCCCAATTAGTCTTTCAGAGACCTTCTACAAAATAGTTCCAGTTAGGTCTAATCTTCACAAGGACTTTGATTCCTGGAATTCAATTGTGTTCTTGAATGATTGATGGTAGATTCACTTATCAAGCGGATTATGCTTTTGTAGAGTTTAACAAGTGGATTCGTTTACCTCTTCAAAGGTTTCGCCTTTTGCTCTGAGAAGAACGAGGAATGCACTTATTAGAGCATCGTTGGCTTCATTGAGGAGGAGATTAAGCGAAGCCTCGGCGACTTCCTCAGAAAGGTCTACTCCATCAATTAAGGACTCAATCAGCTGCAAAAAAAGAGAAATATTTTTATGTATATAAAGAGAGAAAGAGACAGCAGCATTCTAATTGATGATGGTTAATCTTAGAGGGAGAAAAGCCATTTGGACGGGACAAATGGGCTGAGAGAGAGAGATGGAGAGAGAGAGAGAGAGATAGAGTCTAAGATAGAGAAAAACCCATCTGTGCAAAAAGGCACACGGGCTTAGCGAGAGATAATCTCAGAGACAGCAAAACCATCTATGAAAACGCGAGCCCAGATGGGTTGAGAGACGGAGATAGAGGTTCTAGAATCCTAGAGAGAGAGAGAAACAACTGGGCAAGCAATTATGCGGGAGAGAGAAAGAGAATCTGAGAGAGGGAAAATCCATCATTCCAAAGGCAGACATTTAGAGATAGAAAGCAAATGGGTTCTTCCAGACCTCCTTAAATGACAAGGACGAGGGGTTTAAGATGCATCTGCTGCTGCCCTGGGCGGATGCCGTCAATGCAAATCTCCTGCCACAGCCAGAGTTAAACGGAAGAGCAGAGATCGAGGATGACGGCGACCTCAGACGACTAAGTATTAAGCGAGAACTTCCCCCTGGGTATCTGAACGCAGCTACAGTCGCCATAATCTCGACCTACAAAAAGATTTCTCCTTTTCGAGAATAAAAACAGAATTACGCCATTTGCTTGACTTCTTGGAGCAATGAGGGAGAATTCAGCGATCTCTTCGATCAGAATTGAGAATTGAAGCGATGGAAGGGAGTACGCAGATTTAAGGATTGAGATATTGACCAGATGTTAGCATGCGAATATGCGTTTATATGCTCAAGAAAGTAGATCTCTGCTTTAACGGGATCTGAAATGAGGGATTTTTATTGATCTTTTAAAAATTATAGCTCAAGGGTAAGATCAAAAAAGAGGAAGAGTTTGACCCGTTGAACGACTTTCCCCCTTTCTTGACTGTTTGCAAACCTACCTTCTATAAACTGTCAAAGGTCATCCACCTACCCTTTTCCTCAACGTGCGCTCTCTCTCTTTCTACAAGGGTGTTATAAGAATAAATCAAATGACCCATCTTGCTGTCAAGATCCCACGGCCATCAAGATGAGGAATTGAGCAAGTTAGGGTTGTTCTCCTTGAAATACACAAACGACTTGTTTTTAAAAGGTGTGATTGTTTATCTTTTGAATATGAATTTTCCCATTTTTGTAGGCACAATTCTACAATTAAAAAAATACATGGACATTAATGTTCAATGCATGCCATATTTTTAAAACACTTGAGTATTCTGATGCACAAGGTATTAGAGACGAAGAAGGCGGGATGTGATGTGACGGCGGTGCCGGATTCCTTGGGCATATTCTTTAGATGAAGAAATTCTCTCAACAAAATGCTCCAAATAACTCAAGTGCATTGGAAGCATATTCATAACCCTTAGTAGGAAGAGAAAATAACAACATAAAATTGAAAGAGAATCAAAGGAAAATAAATTAGGAAAGTAAACCCTAATAATAGATGAAGCTTGGGTCTCAACTCCTAGTCGAGAGACAACAATGTTTACTCTTCCAATTGTGGGGATAGGGTACATACCTCACCAATTCCCCTAGGGTTAGTAGGATTTTTTTTTTATCGTCAAGTGAGGTGAAAGGAAGCCTCAACAATCTAGATCATGTTTGCATCCTCCATCATCTCGATCACGTCCCATCTTGGGTTTCTTATCACATCCTCTCCAATATGCATCATATGAGGAAAGAGACAATCTCATCACACAAGGTATGTAGGGTAGCATAGCATAGGGATATAGCGCACAAGATGGTCGTCAATAAGGCAGGCAAGCACAAGGTAGTGTCATAGGTAGTGGTTCATAGGGCGGGCATGTTTGTGATGATAGTATAGTTCTCAGCTAGTGTTGCTAGGGAAGCATCACCCATGGCTAGTATCTCAAGGGCAGTGTCAGGCTTCCAAGTTTGAGCATTGACTCCTCTAGTTAGGTCCTCCAACCTCTTTTTTGTAGGTGATGACATGACAACGGGTAGCCAAAGGTAGAGACAGTTGTATCGCTAGAGTAGTGTTGACCATGGTTGGTGCTATGAGGGTAGCTAAGGCCACGACTAGTGAAACAACGGATATGTTGACCTCCAAAGTTTGGCAGAAAACTCCTCCAAGTGGGTTCTCTGACTTCTTTTCTACATGTGACAACAATGGCGATGGGTGCTCGGAGACAAAATGTTTGGTGTTATGGGAGTGGTAGCAGGATCAATGAGGTGGATGGCCAAAGGGAAGTCCTGCTCTAGGAGCATGAGGGTGCAACTTATCATCTCCTTCATGCAGTTGAAGCAACAAAAAATTGATGAGGTTGAAGCAAGGGGCTCGTATGATGTATACAAGTTACCAAAGTACACCCTTTAGTGTATCATGGGAGCTTCTTGCATAGACTAGTTGAGAACATTGATAGCATAATTAATATCAATGGGAGTGAATGTGATAACACGCTAATGCATGATAATATTATCATGAATTTTATTCACTTATTTACATAAACCATCACGGATACATGTTATCATGGTTTTAAATGCTCAATTTTTTTTAAAAGGATATTCAAATTAAATAAATTTTTTGATGGCAAAATCATCAATAAATTATTTTTTTAAGTTGCAAAAGGATTTTTATTTGAAAATGAACTTTATTTGAATCTAAAGGCTATGAATGAGATCATGTCAAATCTCACTTATCCACTTGATGTGCAAATCATTAGAAGCATCACTACTTAATTTTAATTTTTTAAATTTCTTTTGTCAAGTCTGATACTTGACGTGAGAAATAAAAATGCCATCAATAGCTTGACATGCATCAGTCTTGATTGGCTGCAGCAAACTCTAAAAAGAAAGGACTTGAAAAGTGCCAATTTTAGGGCCAATGATAGATGCTTTTTCAAATTTTAGAGAAGTGATCAGACTCATTTTTGGGTATCAGACTTGATAAGTGCCCATGATAAACAGGTTTCAAATCTAACACTAACGCGGAAAAAAAGTTGATATGATGGCTGAAAATGTTCCATTTTTAAGTCTTGATATTCAACCATCCAAATGGATCTTTTGAGAAAAATTTTGAGGGTAAATTTGTCTCTTCATTTCCCTATCACTCTGTAAACTCTAATCATAAAGAGAGAGGGGAACCTAGAGATTTTTACATTTATTTTTTATCCCCAAAGGAAAGAGGCATCAGCGAGTCTATCATTTGTGTCCAAAATGTCATTTGGATTCAGTTTCTTCCTTTTCATATTTCATTCAATATGATTGATGCAAGACATTTGCTCTAAGTGAAAAATACACACTCTCTGTCTCATAATTGAAATAGGAGTTTTCTAGAGTGTCTTTGATCACGTGACAATAAAAATTACAGTAGGATCTTTCCTTGAAATTTTAATATCTTATAATTTAATCATCAATCTTTAAAACATAATTTCTATTGATGATATCTAATATTCTTATCTTAGGAAGGAGATTTGAAATTCAAGATGATCACATCACGTTCTACTCATTTTACTATTGATCTCACATGGGACAAATCCTTTTATTTCTTGGAAAAACCGACCATGGTTTGAAAGAGATCTCTTTATACAAGGAAAAAATATTTTATGGTCTAAATTTTGTAGGTGGACATAAATATGTACTAATGTAGATGATTTGCATACGATGATTTTGGAATTAAGATATTTGACTTAAGTATGGTGATATATATAGATGCTAGGGCTCTCCTACTTTTAGCCACTACCACCACCATATGCAAGTGGTTGATGCTGTCATAAGAAGACCAATATTTCCCCCTCTAGACTATAGGCTTATTGTCTAGCCACCCCCTTACCTTCCTCGTTTACTTCAACATAGTGAAAAATCTTCCCTAGTCAATATTTCTAGATTCAATGCATCTTCTAGATTTGATGATTCCCTACCACCTTATGCTCTTCTTGTTCCACTTCAGTCACTATTACTTCGTTACCACAACAACCTCTAGAGACCGACCCCCCAAAATGTCATTCAATTATGACCCATCTCTCTCAATCACCATAAACATTTGATGGTAGAAACTATGGCTCATGGGCATCCAGCTGCGTAGATTTCCTTATTGCTCATAATATGCCTTATCCCTTAATGGAACCCCCAACCTAGCAGCTTTCCCATACCTATGCCACATGGGAACAATTTTACTAGATGATTCTCACCAGAAAGTGTCAAAGTCTTCATGATCCACTCTCTCACTCTGTGGTCCTAAACAAGTCAACACCTAACGTATGGACCAAACTAGAGGCTGTGTATGCTCATAAAAGCAACATGACTCATATTGTGGAGATATTCAAATCCCTCTTTGTTAGTATGTAGGGAGAGTAGGTTGACGGGACGAAACCGCGAGGTCGTCAATTTCAAGCGGTATCGCGTCAAAACTAATTCCAAACTTACCAATTTTGAGAATTAATCACGAATTCAAGGGTATAATGGTAAATAAGGGTCGAATCCACAGGGAATTTAGGAATTTTCAGAAGATCTTTTAGAATTTGGTCAAATCGGACGAGAAATTGATGGAAGAAATTGGGGAAAATGGTATTTTTATGAAAGTAGACTTCAAATCGATTCCACGGAATCAAAAAAATCGTCAAAAATCGGACTTGATTTCGCGGAGAAATCATGAATCAAAGTGGAGAGAAAAATTTCGAGCGTAACAAATCGTGATTTTTAAGTGAAATTTGATGAAATTGAAGATTAAAAAAACTAATCTAAACTGAAATTAAACTAGATTGGAGGATTAGGAAGCAAAAACCGCTCCCACTAATCCCCGATTGCGATCAAATCGCGCCGATTAAGCCTCTTAATCACGAAGAACACGAAGAACGCGATCGGTGGATTCAAGCTGCGATTTCTCCTTCACCTCTCCACCAAATCTCGATTTCTACCACTCCTCGGACGTGGAAATTGAAGAGGAAGAGGAAGAACTCGAGAGAAACAGGCAAGGATGGTGTCTTGACAGTCAATTTGATTGATTCTTGCTTGGATGTCTTAGAACGACGAAGAACATGCCCTTTTATAGGGCGAAAATTCGTAACCGTCCGATCGAAACGATCGACGGTTACGATAACGGTCCATGATGGACCGTTTTCGGAAAATGTCGCGATCGTTGGATCGCGGATGGAGGGCCCAGATTTATCGCGCGATGTGCGTTATAAAAACGCTCCATTTTCGCCCCTTGGATCGCGATCGGACGGTCTGGATGCGCTCCGCCAGATCGCATCACGACCGTTATAACGCCTTGAATTTCAGCACGTGCTTGATCTTCGATCCGATGGTCCGCGCTCCACGCGATCGACGTCCGTCGATCGATCGCCCTCCAGATCCAACGTTCCGCGCTGCGCCACGTCGCCTGCAAGGTAAGTAAGTTAAAAACATTAGTCCCACACGGACTTAATTTATAGAAACGGTCGGGTATATAATACCCGACCGTTTATACGGGTATGACCCTCCCTTATAAGGGGAGGACAAAGAGCGATTTTATATTATGTAATCTATAAATATATATGATATATTCACGCGCCACGTGGGCGCTGCGCGTGCCTGCGTGGCGCTGCCACGTGGCCCTGCGTGCCACGTTGCATCTACGCGGGCCCCGCACCCCTTTTTTTAATTTTTATTTATTTATTTTATTATTTAAAATCGAAAATAAAATAGGAAAAACTGTTTTAAAAATCCGGAAAAATCCTTTAAAAATAGAAAATTCATAACTTTTAATATATAACTCCAAATTAATCCAAATTTCTTTCATTTGATCCAAAATTTAATTGTCTATTATTCTAAAACGTCAAATTAATTAAATAATAAGAGTTAAAAATTATTATTTCAAAAATACATTCATTTATTAAGATTTTAATCTTTAGAAAATAAAATGAATGTTTATAAAAAGTTATTTCTCTTATTATTTTTATCTTTAAAAAAACAATTATAATCTCAATAAAAATATGGGTTATCAAATTATGAAACTCTAATTTATAAAAATTAACCCTAATTTAAAGTATTTTGAGATTATAATGACTTTTTAAGAGAATAATAAAAAAATACATATAAATATGATAACATGCATGTAAATGAAATCATTTAAGCTTTAATATGCATGAAAAATCATGTTTTATGATGTAAATATAGCATGTTATCATAGGTCCTTCCTAAGAATTTTTTAAGGATGAAAAATTTCTTACATGAATTGTTAGTCCACCAGCCACCAACCACTAGCTTAAGGACGTTAGAGCATCATCATCCAAAATTGTAAGTAAACATATTTTTGCATAAGCTTCAACCCAATTTGGCTTCTCATATTTGGGCTCAAGTACTTTATTGAAATAGAGTACCTCATGTTATATCTATTTTCTCAATAGATATATAAGTTACTCTAGGTGATCCATTGGGTGTTCTAACCTCTCCCACTTCACTTGCCTTGTGGGAACTATCTACTTTGGTTGTATGTGGGTCACGTGGTAAGGATTGATGGCACGGCTCCAAGCTAACTTCTCATAGAGGTTATAATCTTATTCATGGAAAGTAGACTTTCTTAAACTACTTTCAACACTTCTTCAAGGCACTAGTAGTTTCCCATGATAAATACATGACAAAATGGATGACTTTTTACAAAACTCTCAAAATTATGTCTATATCTAGAAATACCCATAGATCTAGGTCTATATATCTTGCTGGTTAATGATCAATATTATTGATTATCTAATATTATCAACATTATCTCAAAATATAGATTAATTAATCAAAGATAGATTTAACCCAAATTGACAGGTAGATCTTCTCGCTTGTTGGGTGCCATGCAACATCGTATGCTTTAAAAGATGTAGAGTATATTAGAATCACTCATGAAACCTTGTCATCATCGCTTAGCATGTATGTATAAATCTTTCATTGACACAAGACACAATAATAAATTAGGCTACATTCAACTATCAAACCCTAATTGGTCTCTCAAGTTAGTATTAATACATGGAGTAAATCATTGAGAACACCTCAGATATTTCTATTGTGTTTTGAGGTCAATAAGCCTTCCAAAATTTTGATCAGTATATTGAATGCAGTGGAATACACTGAATCGGATATTTAAAACATTGAAGCACCAAGAATAGATGATTCTATCCTGTAGTATGCTTGAGAAAACATACTTACAGGGTTTCCTTGAAGGATTTCTTGAAGCTATTCAAATGTTGAGCCTCTAAAAGTATCCGCACGATCTCTAAATGGTTAGATCTCATGTTCAAAGCTCTTCACCAAGAGAGAAATAGAAGAAACAAGAGAATTCCCACAAGGCTTGTATGTGCATCTTGAGTTGTGGTCGTTCTCCCCTTATTTACAAACGTTTGGTATGTGAAGTTTTCATAAAAACTATCATAATTATATCTATATTCAGCAAAATCCATAGACCTTATGTGTGTGACCCTCTAGGTCCATATATCTCACTAGTTAATAACTCTATAGGCCCAATAACACTTTATTGGATAATCTTAATTAATTATCTATATCAACAAATAGATTAATTAATTAGGGATTGATTTAACCCAATCAATAGGTTGACTTGCCAAGCCGTCGGGTTTCAAGCTACACCATGTACTATAAGAGATATGAAGTATATAAAAGAACTCCTTTATAGAACATTTTCATCATCGATTACTATGTATGTATAATCCTTCATATGCTCAAGACTCACAAATGACTTAGGGTATGGTCAATTGTCAAACCCTAATCGTTCACTCAAGTTAGTACTAATGTGTGTAGGAAATCATCAGGAACTCTTTCTATGATATTTCCACTACCTTGGCCAAGGATTTCATCACATCTCTTTTTTTGAGTCAATCTCCTCAAATATCAAGGGCTGACGATCCCATCTTGACCACACAATCATCTTTTAGGACTTCATGTCGTATCCAATATATGACGTTTTAGAGATCGCGTGACTAGGGATTCGTGAGTCATAATCAAAACACAGCCATCCATTAAAAATATAACATTATTCTTTCTGGATAATTTAATGTCCTTCTCAAATATCCTATGAATAAGAATATTTAGAACATATATTTAATGACTAGTGATCATTGAATTATGATCTCATCATAGACCACATAATATCCATCAATTTCTACTACCTCAGCCAAAGGATTTGATCTCATTGATAACATGCTAATTAGACATGATAATACATGATTATTAATGCATATTAAGGCATAAAAGATTTCATTCCTATGCATGTTATCATATTTATGAGTATTTATATATCATTCTATGAAAAAGTCATTATAATATCAAAATACTTTAATTTAGGGTTAAGTATGATGAATTAAAGATAAATAATTTCATAACCCATCTTTACTTGAGATTATAATTAGTTTTTAAAGTTAAATAATAAGAGAAATCATTTTCTAAACATTCATTTAATTTTCTAAAGTTTTAAATCTTAAAGAAATGAATGTATTTTTGAAATAGAAATTAAATCTCTTGTTATTTATTAAATTTAACTTTTTATAATGATATATAATTAAATTTTTGATCAAATGAAAGAAATTTGGATTAATTTGGAGTTATATTTTGAAAGTTATGAATTTTCTAATTTTTAGAGATTTTTCCAGATTTTTTCTGAATTTTTCTGAATTTTGAAGGATTTTCTGGAATTAAAAATCGATTTTTCTAATTGAAAATCAAAATTTCAGATTATTTATAGCACGCATGTGACGTGGCGTGATCTAGAGCGTCTGATCGCATCGCAATCAAATGGTTAAAGCGAGCGGTGACGTGGCAGCGTAAGGAGCGTTCAATTGCGCGAGGAATCAAGACTGTTGATCTTCACTTAAGTGAGAGGGTACGATTCGTCGGTGAATCATTTTATAAAATGATTTAATCTCAGCCTTTGATCAAAGGAGTTATAACGGCTGAGATTAAACCAAAGAGAAATGCATCTGGAGCTTCGATCACGATCAAACGGCAGACGTTACATGTGTTTATATAACGCACACGACGTGGCTTCATCTCGACGGTCGATCGGCGATACAACGGCTGCGACTTAACGATAACGATTCGCATCTGATGCGTTTCATCAGAGCCATTGCTCGCGAATTAAAGGACGATCGGACGGTTACGCCCAAATCACCCTATAAATTGAAATGTTCTTCGAGATTGTAAAGCATTCGAGAGCAATTCGAGTAAATTGAACTGTTTAGACACCAAATCTCTTGAATCTCTTGTTCTCAATTGCTTCTAGACTCATTTCGCGTCCACGGAGTGTTTAAGATCAAGATTTCGACGATCAACAAGGAAGAAATCGACACTTGAACTCCACGATCGTAATTTTCTGAATTTTGATTAATAGCCTTGATTCTGGCGATTAATTGGATCAATTCGATCGTAATTGTGGGTTAGGGATCGTGTTTCATCCTAATCTATCTTCGTTTAGCATTTAATTTCATTTTAGAATCGTAATTTGAGTTAATTTTGTTCTTAATTTCATTATTTCGCGATTTTTAGTTTCAGAAAAATCTCCTCTGTTTTGATTTCTCTGCAAAATTTAGTGATTTTTGATTCCGTGGATTCGTCTTCGAGTCCTCTTTCTTAAAATATCAAATTGACTACTTTCTATCATCGATTCATCGTCCGATTTGATCAAATTCGAAGAGATCATAAAAAAATTTCCTTGATTCCCTGTGGATTCGAACCATATTTACCATTATACCCCTCAATTCGTGAATTATTCTTAAAATTGGTAAGTTTGGACTTTATTTTCACTCTTGACCGTGTGTTTTCAACGACCACTCGGTCTCAATTCGTCACTCATCTCATTCCTTGAGCCAATTTCCTTTAATACCAAGGTAGGATGATCTCATCTTGATGACAAAATCACCTTTGAAAATCACCTTCATGTCATTCCCAAACATAGCATTTTAAAGTTCTTGTAGTTGTGAATAATCAAACCACGGTCATTTATTCATAAGATATCTTTTGTGTCTTAAGTCTAAGGACCACGAACATAACCATAACATGAATCAACGTGATTGATGGTTAGGTATCATACCATTAAGAAATTCAAATAGATTAATTTAGTGAAACCTATATGTAAAGAGCACTCACTATCTATCCTTGGCGTCTCTACACCAATAACTAAAAGATTAGTCATACTCATAATAAATGGATCAGATAGTGCTATTCTTTCCAAATATTTTGATGTTTTTATTTATATCCCACAAATAAGAATGTTTAGAATATAAGTTTAAAAACTAATGATTTTTGTATTATGATGACATCATAATTTATTCAGTTATTACATAAGCCCATGAAATTTTTTTGTAAGGATCACGCAAGAATAATAATAAATAATTTTTTTAATGAATAAAAATGAGATACATTGAAGTGTGATTATAGGATTCACTTAAAATCATGACATTATGTACACTAAGAGCTTCTCTTCAATTATCTACCTGAACGCTATTTGGTTTCGTTAATATTTGGCAATTAATCTTTGGAAATCAATCAATTCTAATCTCATTATTAGTTGGATGTTTCCTGTGCTTTCCTATACTGTGATCTAGATGAGCATGTCCTTATGGAGCAACCTCTCGCGTATGTAGCTTAGGGAGAGATTACCTAGGTTTGCCTACTTTTTTGTGCTATTTATGAGCTCTGTTAGAGCCCTTGTGCTTGCTTCACAAAATTTAGTGGCCTTCTCATTTCGTATGGCTTTGCTCCATGCCAGATTGATCCAATTGTGATTTACAAGACCACATTTGGGATCTTTAAGGTGTTTGAGGTAAATGTGGATTTCATTCTCTTGACAAGTAACGATGAGGCTGGCATCACCACTATCAAAGCTTATCTCCATATACATTGCATGAGACTTTTAGACCCTGAAAAACAATATATCCTTGGGATTATTTTTGGTTACCAATCAAGAAATTTACCTCTAATTCAAAGGAATTATGCTCGAAATCTTCTCTAAGAGACAAGATACTTCCCCCTTGGAGGCTTGATTTTAAGTTATGGGATATAGAATCACCTATGTGAACTAAAAGAAATTGTCATCACTGTCTATTGGGAAGATGATTTCTGAAATGTTCACACCTCAATATCACTCATGTTGTTAATATTCTTAGTTAGTTTATGCAAGAAACTTGCATAGTGCACCCGGAGGGTGCACTAAGGGTCCTATCTTGCATTAAGGGTTCCTCATGTAAATGGCTTAGCTATCAGCACCACAATCATTTTCACATTGAGGCCTATTCTTATGCCAGATATGCTGAGGATAAAGGAGACCAAAAATCAATTAAAGGGTATTGCCCATATTGATAACATGCAAATTAATGCATTCATATCATTCATGTTATGTATTTATTTCTATAATGATGATCATAAATGTATGTTATCGTGGTTTAAAATGATTACAATTATGCTTTTTATGTTTATAAATATATTCTCTATTTTTCATATTTTAATGACATTTTATGAGGATTTTATGACATTGATTTATCAAAAAAATAATTTATTAAGATTTAAAATGAAATTTCTACTTATTTAAAATTAAAAAAACATTTATTTACACAAAAATATTTATGAATGCATGATTAATATGATTAAAATGATTAAATTATTTGTATAAGAAATTCCTATTTTTTAAAAGATTTTTGGAAAATTTTAAAGTCAAAATTATAAGAAAATAGAAAATTTGAAAATTCTTCTTTAAATAAACAAATAAATAGTATAATAATTAAGAATAAAAAACTCTCTCTCTCTCTCTCTCTCTTACTCATGCATAACAGGAATTTATGTCTTCTTCTTCTTCATACTGTATGATTTAACTTATATTTATCATAATGTACGATTCTTTTTCATAAATGTACAATTCTTCTTCATAAGGTATGATTCGTTTTTGATATAACTGAATGCATTGCTATCTTTCATGCATAAGTGTGTCTTTTGGTGTTTGATCTTGATTTTTATCTTTTCAATTTCATTTAAATTGGATCTTTTTCGATCTCATGAGCTAAAATCGCAAATATCATTCATGGTGCAATCTAAGGAGGAAATCTATCATAAAGGACCCTTGATTCCATGTGATTTTGAGCTAGTATTCCTTTTATGAGGATTTCATTTGATTGGGTGCTTACACCAATCCCATGCCTTCTATGTGATAAGTCTGTATTTTCTATTTTTTTTGAAAATTTATGTTGCCATTAGGAAGCCTAATGCCATAGTTTTAATGGGAAGCAATATTTTATACAATATTGTTAGTCTGACTCAATGTGACTTGAATTCCAGCCTCTTCAAGACAACACAAATTTTTCTTGAAAAATATTTGTATATGTGTGTATGAATGTGTTGTTTACTATCATAATGTTTGAAGATTCTTAGTGAATCTAAGTTTTCATGAACAAGGAAATTGTTGAGTTGAGAATAAACTGATTGATTTTCACCTATGTACCTTGGAATTCTTGAAGTTTTTGTTGTGTTTGTTTATGTTGTGTTTATTTTTTCCCCTTTTCTTCCTCTTTGGTTTTGTCTTTTCATCTTGAAAGTTGAAGGGGATGGTTGCCATGACCTAGAAAATAGCCTGCAACAAGCATTATTTTCTCCATGAGTAATCTAGAACCACTTTTACAAAAACATTAAATTGATTAATCTGTCAAATGCCATCATTGCAAACATGTTTACACGAGCATGAAGATTTTTATCGACGATAAGAAAAACAACGAGGGTTTTTAAAAAAACTCAAAACTTTAAAGGTTCGATGTGTCCTTGCAAAATCGCTTGCAAAAAACTTCAAATTCTCAATTTTTCATCATACTCTATGAATTTTTGAATGTTCACGTACACATGTGGTGTGTTATGAATCATATTTGAATATTCATGGTCACTAAAAAGAGCATATGAGAGAGATACTTACGTGCATTAAGGGAATTGGGGGGAAGATTAACCTTGACATTAGGGTTGATGGACTGGGTCTCGCCTAGGACCTCACACTCATGCTCTCACTTCTGCACTTACCACTGTTGCCCATTCTTTGACCTATCGGGGGACCATGGTTGACTTGTGCCGTTTTGCGGTTGGAAAAATTCATTTGACTGTATTGCAGAGATTTTTCCATTTTTTTTCATTTTTATCCTTCTAATATAAAGCCTATTTCTTCGAATCTCTCTTATTTCAAAGCACGGAAAGTCAGAGGAAAAAATCTTCAGAAAATAAAAGAAGGATGCTGAAAAGATAAAAAACGCGCAAAGTTCAAAAAAAATCTTTGAACATTAGTTTTAAAAGTTAGCAAACATTCAGTTTTCAGTTAAATTTTGGAGAATGTAGGGAGAATAGTGTTTGTTCTTCACTGAACGAAAGAGCCCGAGAAGAATAATCTTGATCATGATGGAAACAAGGGTCTTGGTTTTATTCACCTTAAAATTATTATTTTGGTTACCTATTTCTTCATGAGTTGAAGAAATTATTGATTTTATTTTATTTTGGTCTTCGTTGCATCGCGATCCTTGGTACATGCATGATATGTATTGTTTCTTGTTCGTACATACATCATTCTATCTTCATGCATGGTCATCATGATTTTATCTTGCATGTATCATTCTCTGTTGACATCCATCTCTCGGTGACATTAGTCCGCCGAGTTCTTTCCATCTTTTTCTCTGCATCCTGATTATTTCATCCTAGGGTTTGACGATGTGTTGATCGTCAGGATCTTTGCATCATGATCTTTTTCACTGCATCAAGAGTATCACATCGTCTGTCGACGATGGATACTCAACACCCGGGTTGAAAAAATTAGGAAGTATCTTTATCTACTGCCTCCCCCCCAGCTCCTGCCCCATCCAGCGGCGACTTTCCCTGCTCCAGCCACCTCAACTCCTCAACCTCCGGCTCCCGGAACCTCCAGCTACCGCTGCCGCCATCTCCAGCAACCTCCGGCGCTCACTCCTTCCACCTTCGCAGCCGGAGGCCATCTCCGCCGCCGTCTCCTGCCCCCTCCAACAACTTCCGACGCCGGATCATTTTGGCCGATTAAAATAACGTCAGTATGGAAGTCAAATTCGATGTCTCGATTACGACATCGATATTGAATTTTCAATATCGCTATCGTCGATATCTAGTGAAGAAATGGTGGACGATATAGATCGTCTAAACCTGGTAAAAACTTTGGGCAGTTGGAGGAATGATCATGACCAGGATATCCAGACAAACCATGGGCAGGATGAGTGATCAAACGCTCTCCAGTAAGCAAGGGTAACCTGGACTCAAAAGAAATGAATGGAAGAAGAAAACTGATTCTACCTCCTCGCTGCCAAGAATCAAACCCTTCTCATGTACACCTAGAGAGAAACGTTCATCATACACCTTTAAAAAAATATCAAAAAATGATCTAAAAAATGTGGAACATCGGCTGCTCAACAACTCTGCCCCCAGACCTCTAGAAGAGCTTAATAAAGAGACAATGACCTGGGTCAAGAGCCAATCTCCAGACTTCGCATTGAAGTTCCTGACAACATGACTGCTCTTCAAGACAGTTCCCGATCTGGAAAAATCATTTTTTGGTGTTGAATAGAGGCGTGGAACAAATAGCAGGAAGGGTTTTTGTCGCCAAAGAAGAGAACTAACCCCTTGGGCAGATTTGCTTTTTGTGCTGCTCCGAGCTTTCTTCGCCTCCTTTTTGAGCTGTTACCGCTGCAGCAGCAGAGCTTGTGTCATTTACATTATAGAAAAAAACAGGCAAATTGCATAATATATATATATATATAAGAGAAATAGGGAGAGTAAAAATTTAATTGCAAAAAGGAGACTTTTCATGTCCATGCAGATGAGGGAGAGGAAGGGAGAGCAACTAGGAGAGGGGACGAGAGAGAGAGAGAACAGAAGTTAAAATTGCAAAAAAGATGTTACATGATCCCGGTAGAGAGATAAAAACGAGATATAGAGAGAGAAGTATAGAGATATGTAAAGAGAAATGCAAAGAGATATAATATGAGAAACGCAGAGACAGAAAAAGAGATGGAGAGGTGATTAGAGAGTTGGAGAAATGTAGAGAGATAAATGTAAAAAGAGATGACGAGAGAAACATTCGGCAAGACTGAAATAGAGAAAAGAAAGTGATATATATATATACACACACATAGAGAGAGAGAGAGGGAGACAGTAACTGTTCAGACCTTTAAATTTCCTCTTCTTCTTAGCTCTTTTGCGTTTCCGGTCAGCTTGCGTCATCTCTTTCTTTTTCCTTCACATCACCTTTTTCCCTGAAAGATCTCCTCAGGAGCGAGCATAGCCGCATCCGACACAACCAGTGGAGCAATCTATCACACTCAAAAAAAATTACACAGCATAAGACCTCTGTCATGTCAGAATCAACACATCAGATGAGTTTCAGATTCCACCTCTTCCATAGCCAGAGCTGGGAGGTTAGCTTGAATGGACATATCCTCGATAACCTGTCCACAGACAAAGAGTTGAGCACTATCGAGGTAAAGAATCATTGACATAGTTCATTTGGAGACTTACTGGCTTCGGGGCAAAATGGAAGTGGGAGAGAGCATCCAGTTTCAAACAGAGTCTCTTAAAAAGCAAGTTTGCCTGAAAAATCCATTACGTTAAATAAACTGATTAATATGTTATTAAACAGTCACGGGGATTACAAAATTCTTCATTCTTCAGTTCATCAGAGGATGATACCTCATTCTTCAGTTCATCGGAGGACGATGGAGGAGCAGATGCAAGACCCGTGGCTTGAGCATACTCTTCCTGCCAGAGAGAAATAATCACTGCATTATTTTGTGTCGTGGTAAATAAACTTCAGGGAAAAAGACTGTATCCCAAAGCCAGAGAATATACAGACCTCGTATATATCTGCTAGGCCCTTCTTGCTCTTGCTGTCATCCTGCAATCAAATTATATATGGGAGTTTAGGAAAAATTTAAAGATCAGATATATGATTTAATGTTGAAAGATATTTGAGAATTTCCAAACTTACCAACTCTTTCACCTCTTTGGGCGCTCTAGAAGGTAGACTTGGTGCTCTTCGGACATCATCAAAGAAGCCCTGGAGAAAATATGTTCTCTTCGATGAGACATGTTTGCCAGGTTCTTCGGAAACAATTGAAAGTTGAAAGCATAGTCTATATCAGGAACAAGGTCACTTAGTGTATAAAGGTAGTCAAGTTTGATAGTCATATAGCAACTGAAAAAAAGTGTGCAATATTTCAAGGCCTAATCATATGGCATTTTGGTAATTCTGCATAACCATGGCTAGAAACAATAAAAAAATTGGAAGGATACTACAAACAGATGTCAAGGTCTAATTTGACATTTTGATTATCATCTGAGGACTGAGGAAATTGTTCAGTATTATAAGAGTAAATGGTATTGTGATGCCCAGGGATATTTTTAATTATTAATGAAAGCCCTTACTTGTTTCTTCAACTTAGAAACAATCCAAAGTTAGAGAATTATTCTCAGCCAGAAAGAGGATCAGTAAAAGGTTTGGCGTTTCATCATTTTCAAATGACTAAGAAAATTTTTCTACTGGTAGGATTCTAGGGAGGCTAATAAGGGCACACTCCTTACTACTGCTGGAAACAAGATAGTCCAAATAAGAAATGAGGTTCACAAAGAGTTTGATGTTTCATCATTGTCTATTGATTCAGCATAGTAAGAGATAAAGGTATTCTGGTTATATCGACGTCTAGGGGTATTTTTGTACTTTCCAATGTCGGACATGTAACTGATCAATGAAATCAAACCAAAATCAGAAGAAATTCTATACCAGAAGCAAGGTCAAAAAGGGCTTTGATGTTTGATAACGTAAGAGTTAAGTTATTATGGGATTAAGGGCAGTTTGATAATCAGCAAACCTTCACACTTTCACCAAAATCGTTAAAGGATTGCATGCCAGCAATGAGGTCAATAAAGGCTTTGACTGTGCGCTTTCCAGGAAAAATTAACTAATGACTGAAAAACTATTCAATTATGTACTAGTTAAAGAATATGTCTGGGGTAAATTTGAGACACATAACAAAGCGACAAGTGAAGAAAGAGTTTGAAGTTTGATCGTTATCTAATGACTGAGAAACTCAATAAATCTGGCAAACGCTAGGTCATTTCACTCACCATGAGGTCTACTGGAGGTTATTTCGTAATTTGTGCAAGTTAAAATTCAGTTCCTCCTAGTTGAAAAAATACAAGTAGCAGGAATAATCAGTCCTAGTTGGTAACACAATGAATAAAGAGTTTGACAGTCAATTGTTATCTGCTGACAAGATAATCAGTCAATATCTTATGAGTTCAGACTGTTTTAGTAATTAACGAGTATACAAGCTCATACTCATTACTGCTAGTAAGAAACAATCTGATTTCATTTGTAAAGAGCCAATTTTTTAAAAGAAAATTCACAAAATCCAAGTACCTCCCGAATCCTCTTCAAAATCACATCTTCAATGATATCATTATTTTCCTCAGAGATAATCGGAGGTCGGCCCCGGTTGTGTTCAAAGTCCAGGTCAACCTCCAACGCACTGTTCTTTGGCCTTTTTGCAGCCACAACCTTAAGAAAGAAAAGTTGATGAAGCGATAAAAAAAATTAAAGGTTTTCTTTCTATTAAAATTGAAAATTGATTTTGGTTTATGAAGCGGCAACCTCTCCAGTCATGGTCCAGGTTTTGGGTGCCAAATTTTCTCTTTCCATTTTCTCTATCTCCTCCTTGAGCTTCCTACTCTGTTTTTCAAACGTCGACAGAGTACCCTCTTCCTATTAAAAAGAAGAAAACCAGTTAAAAATAAAATAATGAAAATATTCATCTAAATAACATGATCTCCAAGTTCAATATTCAATTAACAAGAACCTGATCTCCAAGATCTTTGCCATCCGCTTGGTCACCATCTATGTCATCATCATCATGGCCATCTTCGTCAAAAGATTCGTTCTCTTCTTCGGAATGATGTACCATATCTGAAGACGGCCGGTTGTTCTTTGTACCCCTTGTTTTTGCTAACTTTCTATCCTCGGGGCCAAAGAAATCATCATACCTGAAAGCAATTTGAATCAAGAGATAATTAGTAAGGGAAAACATTATGATCACTCCAAATGAATGCACTAATTTCACTAATGATATCAACGTTCACACATTATTTGCTACTGGGGTGAAATAGATGAATACTTCGCAAAAATATCGGAATCAGGATTTTCGTTTTCGTCTTCATCACCTTGAGGGTTGTACTGCAAGTTAAAAATGTCGATAAGAATTTCAGTCTAAAATAAATTATAAAACAATGACGACAAATAACAGCCATCTATTTATTTC
This sequence comes from Lemna minuta, assembly GCA_024174645.1. Taxonomy (NCBI): domain Eukaryota; kingdom Viridiplantae; phylum Streptophyta; class Magnoliopsida; order Alismatales; family Araceae; genus Lemna; species Lemna minuta. The sequence continues at coordinate 5,398,136 of CM044105.1, forward strand.
AGGAAATATAACTTGATTTTCAGTCCTGATTTTATCTTGAAATTTGTACAACAAAGATCATACCTAACAGGTCCCAGTATGTAACTTCGCTTGTTGAACTTAAAGCATAAGCAAGGATTGCATAACTTGTGAATAGGCAAAGTCCATGCTTACCTCGTGTTCAATTAAAAGTTCATCTTCATCTTCATCTTCTTCTGCTTCTTCTTCATCATCTTCAACTTCATGATCTGCCGCATCTTCATCATCTGCCTCATCTTCACTGTAAACGTGATTGATGTTCCTCTCTTCCCCCTCAACCACTTCTTCGGCATCATCTTTACCATCTTCCGCCCCCAAGTCTTTCTCCTCCTCCAGCGGAACCTCCACTCCCAACATCTCCCGAACATCCATCTTCTCCTCTCTCTTCAAGTCTTTTCTCAATGCTGGAAGTATCAAGGCATTCTGGAGCTCTATCTGGTGCCATATCTGTTCCGCATCGAAGTTTTCGTCCACGAGCAAGCGGTCGACGGGCGAGGATTTCGCACAGAAGGGGATCAACGAGGAGAAGATATGCGCTGAAGCTTCACGAGCCAGAATAGAGAGCTCTGGCGATTCGGTGAGGTACTGCGGCGGAGAAACTCTTCGTAGACGCTCTAGCGCTTCCATCTCCGCATGCGAGCTTCCCAAAACCCCTCCCTCCATGGAGCTAGGGTTTTGCGCCGTATAGATTTTCTTCACTGAGGTTTTCCTGGCAGTATGGAGACCGGTTCGACCCGGAACGTCCGGTCGAACCGGAACGTCAGGAGATTTTATGTGCTCTAGAAAAAAATAGAAAATAGGGATTTTATAGTAATATGAAATGATATAAAAAATTTGGAGATTTTCCGCGGTATAGTTTCCAACAGAGAACACAGGTCAGAGATCGGATCGACACATCAAGGGAGCAATCGATTCTGCAGTCGATCCGCAATATTTCTCTTGAAATCACGATCTGATCGCCGATCATATCGTGGGGTACTTTTGTCAATTATTTTTAAGTTTACTCTTTTTTATATTTATTTTAAATATTTATCAGATTTTCAATTGGTGATTGTCGATCAAAGTAACAATCATTGATCGAAGATCATGATCGCATTTAATTGATCAACAATCAGATAGCTGATCTTGATTGATGGGCATCCATCACTACATCAATCAGATAGGCAACGTGATCGATGCCCATTGACACGATCAGGACCGTCCTTTGTCGATCCATCAGATCGACCAATCAACCGATCACGAAAACAACAAACATGACCTGATCCACGTGGAGAATGATCTTGATGATGATGCTTTGATACAACTGACTGAGAGCTGAGAGAGTAAACGTAGATCATGGAGAGAGAGAGAGAGAGAGGAGAGAGACAGAGAATGAGTCACGGGAATTAAAATTTCCATTTTAGTGAAGAAAAATAAAAAATAAGGAGCCTGAGAACAGAAAAAATATGAAGTTTATTGCAAAGAATAGCAACCGACGGGTTGCCCATTTATGTATGACTGAGAGAGCACCACAGGCATTGACCAGTCCGGTCAAGATTCTGCTGTTAACAGCAGAAGATATTCAAATCGGGGCGTTGACCCAGAGGTTCAATCAGTGTAGACCACACTTTATCTCTCAGCTGCTTCAGTCAACCTTGTGTTTCTAGGAAGCCCTGATCTGCCCTTTGACCCTCTCTCTCTTGAAACAGAAGAAATTTGCTCCTGGACGTTAACCTGAATGAAAACCCCAGGGATTCTCCGAAATAGACCTCTCTGACCAACCTTCTTCTTGGAACCAAATATATTATTTCATAATATTATCCAGAGGTAGAACCATTGGGGTTGACCAAAATTGCCTCTCTGGTCAATCTTATGCTTCCAGGGACCCTGGTCAGCTTGTGACTCGCTCTATTTCAACTGAAGATATTGAAACCTGATTGTTGCCCGAGAGGGATTGACTGGAAGCATAATAAATTCAAATCTTATGATTCCGCCCTTTGATGCACTCTGTAACAGTACCAATGAGCCAGAGAAGAGTCAAAGCCATTGACCAAAGAGAAATCAGCTTTCTATTCAAGTCAACGAGCTCATGAGAATAACTGGTTGTGCTTTCCTGGTTTTCCATAACTTCTCTGGCCGGGCCTTTGACATTAGGTCAGCAAAGAATCCGGACAGAGCCTTGGCATCAGAGCTCTCAGCTGGTGAGTCAACAAAAGCCTTGAGTTCAAAGTCAAGCCCACCAGCCGTAGTTGAAATTGTGACCGTTGATTGGAGTCAACTTTCCCGCAGGGGCAGCATCCCATCTTTTTGAATGCAGGGGTTGGTGGAAGAGCAACTGGCACGAACTGCACCTCACTGCCTCAGCTTCCTGTTCATCAAAGAGTTGAGTCAAATGATTTATTTTTATCAAAATTAGCAAAATCCCTAAAATTTAGACCCTTACACTCTGCATTGAATGAACAAATGTTACCTAGGTTTAAGTTTACCACAATTCTAAAATACTGCACCCTAAACCACTATCTTCTTTGTCAGACCAGATGAGCTGCACCACACCGCCATTAATTCTAAAACCCTAAACCTTTAAATTCTGAGCCAGTAGCCACTGCCTTAGCTTTCTGGTCAAGGGAAAATTTCATTAAAAAATATTACTTCCTGTCTGTAAAAAATCCTAAAACCCCATCGGCTGCACTGCCCAACCTTCAAAAACCCTAAACTCGAATGCATGGGCTGCAGTGCACCACCACCAACAACCCAAAACCCTGATCCCATGGAAGATTTAAAGACACATGCTACACAACACTGCTAGCTTTCCAGACACAACATCACTAAATTTAAAAAACTCATTTTCTTTCAAAATGCGCAAAATCCCCAAACCCTAAATGAACTCTAACAGTAAAGTTTCCGCGAAAGCAATGGCACAAGCTGTACCACCTCAAATTTCTTGTCATGTCATTTGTTAAATGAAAACACTCCCATTTCCTTCTAATTTTTGCTAAGACATGAAATCCTAACCCTAAATGGAAAGTGAAGCCCACCTGGAAGGGGAAAATGAGGGATGAAGGGTCAATGCAGTTCATTCGGGATGCACAAGGAGAACCGGAGTCATAACAGATGAGGCACTGCTGTGCAATGTGAACAAAAATCTTCTTCTCAGCTGTCTCCACCAGAGTAGGCAGACCTGAGTAACCGTATAAACACATCATTCAAAAAATTATAAGCCATTGACCTTAAAAAGGAAATCTTGAGTTACCAGAAAAAGCTCCCTTTGAGAGATCAACGAGGTCTCGAAGAGCAAAAAAGTCGTTGTCTTCTAGGAGGTATCTACGAAAGCCAAGCCTCCTGTTAATAGACCTCCGGAAAGGGCAGAGAATGTAAGGTAGCATCGAAGCAATCCTTTTCCTGACACCCATTACTTGTTGCAAAGCTGGAACCTTTGAGAAGAGGAAAGGGTTGACGGCACTGACACAGAGCATAGGCTGTGAAATATCAAAATAATCGATTAAGACAAAATACATTAAATATAATGCGAGATATATATGGGTTACCTTATCATATATAGAGTCAAGGAATGCTTTAGCTAATTGGGAAACAGAGTAGTGAGAAAAGTCCCAGTGATGCAAGACTCTTGCAGGCAGAATTGCGGAATCATTTGTATGGCAAATGGAGCAAAATAACTGACCGGTGTACTCACAAAATCTGTTCTTTCCCCATCCAAAATTTGGCGCAAACCCAACGGCCATGTTCTTCCCAGAATCAAGTCTTTGATGGCATCCAGCACATAGATAGCGCTGTGATTCCAGCAGCTGCCCACTTGGCTTACGTACTTTTACTTCAAGAATGAGAGATATCGTCTTTCCCAGTTTGGAAAAATCATCAGGGGAGATTTTCTGTTGATTTTGACCAGGCCTATGAAGAAACCAGATCAGAGGACTAGGGTGCCCAGAAGAGAATCTAAAATGCAGAGCAGAATTCAGACAATCTTGGATAAGGATGCTTCGATGATTTATAATACTCGGGAGGTGTTCCCCGAAAAAGTTTCGAGATTCTCTGACAACACTGTTCCAGGGAGACGGTAAAGTCAATCCATGATCAGCAAACAGAGTATTCAGCTGATGATAGAGAGAGAGGAAATCACGGTATCTGCGCTCTATCTCCCAATGATCTCCGCCACTTTTGACCCTTAATATATAAACTGTATATTCCTTCACACCGACTAATCTTTCCCCCAAGGAAACATCTCCTTTCTTCTGCCTTGTGCCAATGACTTCTACCCCGTCAAGTGATATGGAATGATGATTTGCAGTAAAAATTTCATCAGTTTCTGAAGTTGATGCCGTAGAACTTCCATCTCGTAGATGATGAGATTTCTGGTAAGTACGGAACTTATCACCATGAGAAACCCTAGACCCGGAATTTTCCCCTGAATCAAGTAAGATCTCCTCCATTTCAAGGACCATATCATGGTATAAATCAGAGGGATTCATAGTTTCGGCCTGCAATATGACTAAGTGAATACCATAAAATGAAATAAATTGTAAGGTATTTGGTTTTAAACTTTGAATGATTACAAAATAGTTACAACGACACATATTTACAAACCTGGTTAGCTTCTTTAGGCCCAACTTCTTTGTTTTCTATTTCTCTGGCTGGAACAGGGAAAACCTGGGGAGAACTCCCACCATTAACGTTTGAAATGATTTCACGGATTCCATTCCCATATTTATGCAGGCTGGTGGCATTTTCCATGGACTTATAATCAGGATTTTCCTCTGAGCTAAGATTGCTACAGTTCTCCACCTCCAAGATTCTACTTTGCGATGGCTGATTCTGTGCCGCGTCTTGTAGTTCACCAATATTGCATCCTGTCAGGTAAACCTCACTTTGGTCGCTCTTTAATGGAAGACGGTCCACCTCGATCACTTTCATTTCCCTCTCAAATTCATCCCAGTCATTGTTACCAAATGCAACCGAAGAATTCATAAGCAGTGGATTCTCTTGCTGGCCCACACCTTCCCCAATTATATTCAAGTTACCATTCCAGATCGTACAACTCTCCTCCTCACTGTCCGTACCATAATCAATGGCGGATCCTTCATCGTCTGATCGTTCGTAATGAACTAAATTGGATCCCTCAAAGTAAAGATTCGACTTCTCGAACAACCCAGGATCAGCACCACCTTGATCTACCCTCTGTTCCAAAGAACTTGAAGATTCAACCGGGTTACTCCGAGAGGGAGACCCTAGTTGCTGTAACTCTTCTCTCTCAACATGCAAACCAGAAGAAACCAAATTATCACCCTCGTTTTCATTGGAAGATCGAAATAAACTCGAACCCTCCATCTTCATATCAAAAGAGAGATTAACAGCAGAATTCTCTTCGCTGAATTCAGTTTCCCCATCGGAGAACCCATCAAACCTGCCAGAAAGCGTGTCCTCCCTATGTCTCAGATTTCTCCAATGCCCATCTCCAATAATTGATCCTCCAGCCAAGGAATCTTCTCCAGGTCCAGAGCTTCTAAGCGAATCAAAATACTCTCCGCCATTCCCAATAGAACTACAAATACTCGCGCTTCCAAATACAGAATTCGCACTTCCGTATCTCTCAAGCTCGGATCCCTCGCACGAGGAAAATCGCGAAGAAACCGATGAATTATCGTCGCCATCATTAGACTTGTTCTCAATCAACGGATCAGATGAGAAGATTCCTTCCGAAACTCTCTCCATAGCCGAATCAATCTTTTCTCACCAGATCCGAGTATCTCTTTTCTTTCTTTCTTATGCGAAATCAGGATCCGATGGAATTGAAGAGCAAGTCTACCAATCTTTCCTTCTCCGAAAACTAACCCTAGAAGCTCTGATCGCATGGAAAAATCAGGCGATGGCCGGGAAAAATTATTTTAGAAGTGAGGTTACGCTATCAGGTTGCCTGCGTTCCACGTGTGCACACGTGTGCCTGGTACAAATGTACAACTCGCACGTGTGCCTAATAGACGGAGCCGACCGCAACTCCACAACCGCACCGGTAGGCTGGTGCAAGGAACCGGGCAAAATGATTAACCCGGTCCGACCCGGTTACGGCTCGGAGCCCAAAATGGTGGGTCAAGCCCAAAATTGACATTTTCAATTGTTAGTTAGCAATATTTGGTAGTAAAATTGTGAATTTTGTTATTTTTCAGAGAAAAATGTCACCATGGTATCGATCACATATGGTACCACAATATCCATATGTAGATGTATATGCTATGATCATCAATGGTGGCTCATTTTGGATCTCTGCTCCTCTTAAATTCTGGGATCTTTTGTTGTTTAAATGATGATTTTCTATGATTGTCATGGCATTCAATGTGAATGCAGTTAAGATCTCCTAGAAATTTCAAGCATTGAATGTCGACTTGTTTCGTGTTCTTATAATCATACTATAGTGATGTCATAAAGCCTAATATCTCTCTCCTCCCCCATCCCATCTCTCTCTCTATCTGGAAGTTGTTTTGCGTATTTGTCAAACTTTGAAAACAGAGTGAAGATATTCCTGCAGCTCCTAATTTAGAAACATCCAGCCATATAAATGTCATAACATGTCAATGTCGGAAATCTATAGCATCCCTTGAAGACTAGACATTGTTATGTCCGACAAATGAGGATCCATTGATCTACCGGCATCTTACAAAGGATTCTTCCCCGGGAAAATTATTGATCTCGATGAGAAAATGAAGAAGCTAGTAATTGTCTTTCACACGAAATCAATTCCAATGCTATCGCAATATTTCATCAGAAAATTTTCAAGCTATTGAGAAAATAATTGCAAAGGTCATCTTACAGCCCATGAAATCGATGATCAGGACTTCGGCTCAACCAATAAAGTATTATGTTAAAGTAACAGAACATTTTAAAACGACAAGGTTGATTGAGTTATCTCTAGTTATAACTCGAATTACCTAAAAATAAAATTCCCAATTTTCTAGATGTTATTAAAAAAAATTTTGGTAGATGCATGATGCAAGTTTAAGACCAAAGTTTCGTCATCCCTTGACTAGTTCTCTTCTTATTTCTTCCATTGATTCAATATCTTTGTTTTCTACAAAAGGCACACGCACATCATGGCACTCTACATGCAACAAATACTAACATTGTCAAGAGAAACATGCTCAATGCACGTGGTCTCAAGAGCGTAAGTGTTACTGATGTTAGACATCATGTGAAGATGCGCACAAGTGGCAAGGCAAGATTTGTTTTTTCATGGCACTCTTCATGCAAAAAATACTAACATTGTTGCATGAAACATGCTCAATGCCCTTAGTCTCAAAGAGTGTAAGCGTTATTGATGCTAGAAACTATGTGGAAGATGCATGCAAATGGCACGACGAAATCTATTGTGGTAACAACATCTACAATTAGTGGTGCAAGCTTAGATCCCAAGAAGATGAATTACTATATACTTTCATGTGATCATTGAAAACACATGAATGCATGTCAAAATTAAATTAGTATAATTGTGAATAAGGATCGAATCAATAGAGAATTAGGGAATATTTGAGGTGTTCTTCAAATTATATCAAATCGGATGATGATTTGAGGTGAGAAATAAGAGATTTTTATATGTTTGTAAAGAAGACTCCATGATGAATCCAAATATTAAAAAATTGCTCAATTTGGATCAGTATTCATGGAGAAATCAACGAGTGAAGTCTAGGTAGAAAAATCTATCGTGAAAAGAGATAAAACAATAAAAAAATCTAAAATTTGACTAATCTATTATTTGAAATTGAAGTATAATGTTATAGAACAAAATATTAGGGAGAAAACACACAATCTAACTCGAAATGATGCTCAAAATGATCCACTTCATTACCCGATCAAGAATTTTCATTCCACATTTCAAAAAATGAAAACCCGATGTTCAAGAAGCAAATTCTCTCGATTCTCTCAAAAAAATCTTACTTTCAATACTCCTTGGACGCGGAAATGAGTCTAGAAGAGGAAAAGAAAACAAGAGATTCAAGGATTGAGATGTCTAAATAACTCGATTACTCGAAAGTTCTGAGAATACTCTGTTTGTCGAGAACAGGGATATAAATAGGCTACGTTTAGACATGATCGTTCAATTTGCCTCTTCATCTTTGATCAACGGCTCAGACGAAAGGCTCAGATGCGAATCGTCACCATTTAGTCTCATTCGTCTAATCAAAGATAGAGCGCTCACATTTTGCCATGTCACACATGAAGAAGAAGCGTTGTGTAACACCTGATGTTTGTTCTTCATTAAGCGCTCGAGATGCAACCAAGTGTCCGCAAGAGTCCATCGAGCGTGTTTAATCTCAGGCGTTACAACTCTTCAAATGAGCGATCGAGATGAAATCATTTGAAAATGATTCGGTGATGAACCGTTATACGTCACGTACCCCTCGCTTTAAGTGAAGATCAACAACTTTCGTTTCAAGCAAAAATTGAACACTTCTCGTCACGCCATGTTACCTGCGCATAAAAAAAAGTCCCATATGGAAAAAATTGAGGCAAAAATCGTGTATAAATATGCAGCGGTCTTAGTAGGTTAGCTTATATCCTTAACAAGGATGTTTAACCCACTAATGACACACACGCACGCACACGCACGTGCTACGCGGCGCATGCATATGTCATCTACCACATCAATGTGCAATTATTTAATAATTTTTTCATCATTTAAATTAAAAAGAAAATAAAAATAAATCGAAATAAAATTTGAAAAATCTTGAAAATTTATAGAAAAATCCCTAAAAATTAGAAAATTCATAACTTAAAAAATTTAACTCCAAATTAGTTGAAAATTATTTTTTGATAAAAAATTAAATAATTTAACATTATAAAAGGTCAAATTTAATAAATAATAAGAGAGTAAATTTTTATTTAAAAAATACACTCACTTCCTTTAGGAAACTAAAAAAATAAATGAGTTTGTATAAAAAATTTCTCTTATTATTAAACATTAAAACCCAATTATAATCTCAAATATAAAATATAAATAATCTAATCTCAAATATCTCAAATTATTTATGATTATCCATAAAAATAGTACATTTTGAGATTATAACTTAAATTTTCATAGAACGATAGATATGCATTCAAAATATGATAACATGCATTAGAATGGAATATTTTATGCCTTAATTGATGGATATTATGTATCGTACAAGCCAATTACACTTTCATCCTTCATTTATATTTATTGAAATGAACTTTCATTCATTGTCATTCTTGTGTGATATTGATAACATGTTAATTAGACATGATAATACACGATTATTAATGTATATTAAGGCATTAAAGATTTCATTCCTATGTATGTTATCATATTTATGAGTGTTTATCTATCATTCTATGAAAAAAGTCATTATAATCTCAAAATACTTTAATTTAGGGTTAATTATGATGAATCAAAGATAAATAATTTTATAACCTATCTTTACTTGAGATTATAAGTAGTTTTTAAAGTTAAATAATAAGAGAAATCATTTTTATAAACATTTAATTTTCTAAAGTTTAAATCTTAAAGAAATGAATGTATTTTTTAAATAGAAATTAAATATCTAGTTATTTATTAAATTTGACTTTTTAGAATGATAGATAATTAAATTTCTGATCAAATGAAATAAATATTGATTAATTTGGAGTTATATTTTTGAAAGTTATGAATTTTTAATTTTTTTAGGGATTTTTGAAATTTTTCTGAATTTTTCTAAATTTTTAATGCATTTCTAAGGATTTTATCGAATTAAAAATCAAATTTTCTAATGTAAATCAATTTTTTAGATTATTTAAAGCGCACAGGTGACGTGGCGCAATCTGGAGCATCCAATCGATGATCAAGAGCGCGATGTGATGTGGGGCATCGTGGGACGTCCAATCACGAGTGAAATCTCAACTGTTGATCTTCACTTAATCGATGGGGATACGTGGCAAAATCGAGTTCACCGGATCGCATTTAATCTTAGCCGTCCATCGCAAGGAGTTATAACGGTCGAGATTAAATCGTGGAAAACGCATCTAATGTGTCTGATCGCGATCCAACAGCGGGCGTTTTTATGGCTTGTTAAAACGCATGCGATGTGGCTTCATCTGAGGCATCCGATCATGATCTAACTGCCACGACTTAACGACGACGATTCGTATCCGTGCGTTTCATCAGAACCATTGATGCGTTTCATTGGACGGTTATGCCCAAATCGCCTATAAATTGGGATGTTCTTCGTATTTGTAAAGCATTCGAGAGCAATTCAATCAATTGAACTATTTAGACACCAAATCTCTTGAATATCTTGATCCCATTCGCTTTTAGACTCATTTCCGCGTTCACGGAGTGCTTAAGATCAAGATTTCGACGATCGACGAGGAAGAAATCGACGCTTGAACTCTACGATCACGATTTTTGGATTTTTTATGAATAGCCTTGATTCCGGCCATTAATTGGATCAATTCGATCACAATTGTGGGTTAGTGATCGCATTTTATCCTAATCTATCTTTTTTTAGTGTTTAATTTCTGTTTAAAATCGTAATTTAGTTGAATTTCATTCTTCATTTCGTTAGTTTCGCGATTTAACATTTCAAAAAAATACCCTCTGTTCAATCTTCAATTTCTCTGCGAAATCAAAGTCAAATTCATTGATTTTTTATTCCGAGAATTTTTTTCAAGTCCTCTTTCATAAACTACCGATTTATCGTCTGATTTGATCAAATTCAAAGAGATCATCAAGAATTTCCCTAATTCCCTATGGATTCGACCCATATTTACCATTATACCCCTCAATTCGTGAATTATTCTTAAAATTGGTAATTTTGGACTTTATTTTGACACGAGACCGTGTGTTTTTTACGACCTCGCGGTCTCGTTCCGTCAAATATTTGCAATGAAGTCCATGAACATATACAATGATCAAGTGAATTCTGATGAGATCATAATACAATGATCGATGGTCGTTAAATATATGTTCTAAATATTCCTATTCGTGAGATATTCGAGAAGGATATTAAGTTATGTGGAAAGAATAACACTATCTGATCTGACTCATATGATGAGTATGGCTGATCTTGTGGCTATCGGTGTAGAGATGATAACATGCAATCTTAACATGATAAAACATGATTATTAATGCAATTTAAGGCATAAAACATTACATTTATGTGCATGTTATCATACTTTGAGTACATTTTTATCATTCTATGCATATTTATGTCATAATCTCAAAATACACTAAATTAGGGTTAATTATGATGAATTAAGGATAAATAATTTTATAACCCATCTTCACTTGAGATTATGAATGGTTTTTAAAGTTAAATAATAAGAGAAATCATTTTTATGAACATTCATTTAATTTTCTAAAGTTAAAATCTTATAAAAATGAATGTATTTTTGAAATATAAATTAAATCTCTTGTTATTTAAATATTTTGAATTTTTAGAATGATAGATAATTAAATTCCAGATCCAATGAAAGAAATTTGGATTAATTTGGAGTTGTATTTTAAAAGATATGATTTTTACAATTTTAGGGATTTTTTCTGTATTTTTCTGAATTTTCTATGATTTTATTTTCGATTTTTAATAAAAAATAAATAAATAAAAATTAAAAATATGGCCGCGGGGCCCGCGTGGATGCGACGTGGCACGCAAGGCCACGTGGCAGCGCCACGCGGTCCCACGCAGCGCGCCTACGTGGCGCATGTATATATCATATATATTTATAAGTTATCATATATAAAAGGGGTCTTTGTCCTCCCCATATTGGGGAGGGTCATACCCATATAAACCGTCGGGTTATTTAAACCCGACGGTTTCAAAATCATCCTTCGTGTGGGGCTAATCCACACTCTTTTTTTGTTTCAGGTGACGTGGCGCGAGGAGAATCGTCGGATCAAATGAGCGCTTTGATCTCACGCGTTGATCGCGTGAGCATCGGCCCACGATCGATCAAATCAACACGTGCTTGATTGGGCTAGTTATAACGGTCATGATCTATGCGACGTGGCAGCATCTCATGGCGTCGATCGCGTGGACCCCTGGCGCACCGGAGATCAATCAAACATGTGCGTTTTTCCAGGAGTTATAACGGCCGAGATGCATCCACGCGGACCGCATCTCAGCCGTTAGATCGCGATCTAACGGGCACCGTTTCTAGGCGTTTTATAACGCCTCACACGTGGCCTAATCTGGAGCGTCCATCAACAATCCGACGGCCACTATTTATTCATAACGTTTCACCTATTAAACGGTTAATCTGAACCGTCGATCAAGCCTAACGCATTGATCGGACGGTTTCGCCCAATTTGGGCTATAAATAGCCTTGTTCTTCGTCGTTCTATGTATTCGAGTGAGTTTTCAATGAAATTGACTGTCTAGACACCTCTCTCACTCGTTTCTCTCGATCTCTTCCTCCTCCTCTCTCAATTCCGCATCCATGGAGGGGTAGAAATCGATATTTGGTGGAAAATCGAGGGAGAAATCGACGCTTGAAGCTCGGCGTGACGATCTTCACGTTTTCGGTGATTAATCGTCTTAATCACCTCGTTTTGATCACTAAACGGGTTTAGTGGAAGCGGTTTTACCTCAATTATCCTCCTATTATCTTTAATTTTCGTTTAGATTAGGTTTTAGATTTCAATTTCATAGAATTTCATCCAAAATCACGATTTCAACGTCCGAAAATTTCTCTCCACTTCAAATTTCGATTTCTCCGCGAAATTAAGTCCAAATTCATCGATTCTTGATTCCGTGGAATCGATTTGAAGTCTTCTTTCCAAAAACACCATTTTCCCTAATTTCTCACCTCAATTCATCGTCCAATTTGACCAAATTCTAAAAGATATCTCGAAAATACCTAAATTCCCTGTGGATTCGACCCGTATTTACCATTATACCCCTCAATTCTCTCTTAATTCCCCAAATTGGTAAGTTCGGTATTATTTTTTGACGCGATACCGCTTGAAATTGACGACCTCGCGGTTTCGTCTCGTCAAGAGACACCAAGGATAGATAGTGGTTGTTGTTTGGAGAATGAGTTCACTGAATTGATGCGTATAAATCCTTGAATGGTATTATTCTAAATTTTCAATCAGGTTGATTCATGACATGGTTGCGTATGTGGTCCTTTGACTTGAGACACCAAAGACATCTTGTGGATGGATGATCATGCTTTGACTATGACTTAAAAATCCTTGGCCACAGGATCTCTAAAACGTCATAGATTGGATACGACATGAAGTCCTCGAAGGTAATTGAGTGGTTAAGATGGGATCATCTGCCCTCGGTATATGAGGAGATCGACTCAAAGAATGAGATGCGGTTAAATCCTTGGCTAGGGTAGTAGAAATATTAGAGAAGTTGTTCTCAACAACATAGATTAGTACTAAATTGAATGACCGATTAGGGTTGGACAATTAACCATACCCTAAGTCATTCATGAGTCTCGTGCGGATGAAGAACTATACATACATAGTAACCAATGATGACATGGTTCCATGAACGAGTTCTAATATACTCTATATCTCCTAGAGTATGTGGTGTAGCTTTGCACCCACCGGGCTAGCGACTCAACCTATCGATTGGGTTAAATAAATCCTTAGTCAATTAATCTATATGTTGATATAGTTAATTAATTAGGAAGACCAATAAGTGTTATTGGGTTGATAAATTATTAACTAGTGAGATATATGAATCTAGAGGGTCACATGATAACATGCAAACTTAACATGATAAAACATGATTATTAATGCAATTTAAGGCATAAAACATTACATTTATGTGCATGTTATCATACTTTGAGTGCATTTCTATCATTCTATGCATATTTATGTCATAATCTCAAAATGCACTAAATTAGGGTTAATTATGATAAATTAATAATAAATAATTTTATAACCCATCTTTACTTGAGATTATGAATGGTTTTTAAAGTTAAATAACAAGAGAAATCATTTTTATGAACATTCATTTAATTTTCTAAAGTTAAAATCTTTTAAAAATGAATGTATTTTTGAAATATAAATTAAATCTCTTGTTATTTAAATATTTTGAATTTTTAGAATGATAGATAATTAAAATTCAGATCAAATGAAAGAAATTTGAATTAATTTGGAGTTGTATTTTAAAAGATATGATTTTTACAATTTTAGGGATTTTTTATGGATTTTTCCTGATTTTTCTGATTTAATTTCTATTTAAAAAAGTTAAAAATAAATATAAAAAAGGGTAAAAAGCGCGCGGGGCCCGCGCGGGTGCGACGTGGCACGCAAGGCCACGTGGCAGAGCCACGCGGACCCACGCAGCGCGCCTACGTGGCACTACATATATATCATTATTTTATCATATATAAAGAGTTCTTTGTCCTCCCCTATATGGGGAGGGTCATACCTATAGAAACCGTCGGGTATTATATACCCGACAGTTTCATTTAACAAAGTCCGTGTGGGACTAAAAATTTGTCTCACTTACCTTGCAGGCAACGTGGCGCGACGACGGGCGTTGGATCTCGCGGATGGGTGATCGACGAGCGTCGATCGCGTGAGCTGCGGACCACCAGATCAAATCAAAACCACGTGCGTTATAAACAAATTATAACGGTTTTGATTGACGCGACGTGGCGGCATCACGCGCGCCGATCGGGTGGACACGCGGCCCATGGATCAAGGATCAAACACGTGCCTTATTTGGAGCGTTATAACGGTCCAGATTAAATCTCGCGGGAGACATCCGGACCGTTGGATCAAGAATGAAGGGGCGCGATCGAAGCGTTTCTTATAAAGCGTTTCATTTGATTAAATCATGGCCGTCCATCACGATCCGACGGCCACGACTTAATCGAAACGGTCCATCGTGGACCGTTTCATCGTAACCGTCGATCTAAATGATCGGACGGTTACGCCCAAATTTAGTATAAATAGAGTTGTTCTTCACCGTTCTATGTATTTGAGTGAGAATTCAATGAAATTGACTGTCTAGACACCTCTCTCACTCGTTTCTCTCGAGTTCTTCCTCCTCCTCTCTCAATTCCGCATCCATGGAGGGGTAGAAGTCGAGATTTGGTGGAAAATCGAGGGAGAAATCGATGCTTGAAGCTCGGCGTGACGATCTTGACGTTTTCGGTGATTAATCGGCTTAATCACCTCGTTTTGATCGCTAAACGGGTTTAGTGGAAGCGGTTTTATCTCAATTATCCTCCTATTATCTTTAATTTTCGTTTAGATTAGGTTTTAGATTTCAATTTCATAAAATTTAGCTTAAATCACGATTTTTAACGTCCGAAAATTTCTCTCCACTTCAATTTGCGATTTCTCCGCGAAATCAAGTCCAAATTCGATGATTCTTGATTCCGTGGATTCGTTTTGAAGTTATCTTTCTAAAAACACCATTTTGACTAATTTCTCACCTCAATTCATCGTCCAATTTGACCAAATTCTAAAAGATATCTCGAAAATACCTAAATTCCCTGTGGATTCGACCCGTATTTACCATTATACCCCTCAATTCTCTCTTAATTCCCCAAATTGGTAAGTTCGGTATTATTTTTGACACGAGACCGTGTGAAATCGACGACCTCGCGGTCTCGTCTCGTCATCACACACATAAGGTCAATGGACGTCAGTGGATATAGACATAATAATAAGAGTTTTTTGTAAAAAAATTCAAATTTGTAAAGTCTATAAATAGGGATAAATGACTCTAATAGAGGTTTCCATGCAAGCCTAGTGGGAATTCTTCCAATCTCTTCTCTTCCTCTCGTGGTGATGAGTGTTCAAGAGGAGATCTGATTGTCTAAAGACTGTGTGGATCTAATTGAATGTTTTGATTCAACACCTTCCATTGCAATCATTGTTTTAGTTGATATTTTGGAGACATTTTCGAGCATAAGATCCCAAAATTAGTTTGTATTAATATTCACATAATTACATCTATAAATTGCATGTTGTCAACGACATAGTAGGAGAGAAGAGGGTAAGACCTAAACAAGTAAAAGTTAATCCCCATGGCACACTCTTTTGAAGAAGAAAATTCTCAAAGAAATATATTTGTTCACATGGAACCCTTGGCATATTTCAAAGCCAAGGAAATAAAAAATTTGAGTCATATGCTTGAGTTTAGCATAGGTGTCAATGCATGGCTTGAGTTATGGTCATTTCCTCTAATACTAGGGCAATGATTTACAACATGACTAGTGGAGTGGATATATGATGGATATTATGTGGCATATAAACTAATCACACTTCCATGTATCTCATTTATGTTCATTGAAATGAAATTTTTTATTATCATTCTTGTGTAATGTTTGCAATGAATTCTATGAGCATATGTACCTATTAAGTGAATTATGATGAGATCATAATAAAGTGATCATTAGTTTTTAAACATATGTTCTAAACATTCCTATTTGTGAGATATTCGAGAGGGGCATCAAATTATCTAAAAAGAATAATATTATCTTATCTTATTCATATAATGACTATAGCTAATACTGTAGCCATTGGTGTGGAGACAGTACAGATAGATAGTAGGTGCTCTTTGGAGAAAGAGTTCACTAAATTGATCTGTATGAATCCCTGAATTGTATTATACCTAATTATCAATGAAGTTGATGTATGTCACGGTTTTGTATGTGGTCCTTTAACTTGAGACACCAAAGACATCTTTGTTGATTGATGACTATGTTTTTATTATGACTTACGAATCCCTAGCCATGAGATCTCTAAAACTTCATATATTAGAGATGACATGAAGTCCTCAAAGATGATTGTGTAATCAAGATGGGATCATCTGCCCTTGATATTTGAGAAAATTGACTCAAGGAATGAGATGCAATACAATCTTTGGCCAAGGTAGTAAAAATATCAAAGAAGGAGTTCATAATGATATCCTACATGTAACAATGCTAACTTGAGTAACTGATTAGGGTTAGACAATTGACCATCCGCTAAGTAATTTATAAGTCAAGGATTGTACATATATGATAAACGATGATGGAAAGGTTCCTTAAGAGAGTTCTTATATTCTTCATATCTTCTAGAGCACGTGGTGTAGCTTGGCACCCAATGAGCTTATAAGTAAACCTATCGATTGGGTTAACTTTATCATTGATTAATTAATATATATATATATATATATATGTATTTATATATATTGATATAGATAATTAATTATGGTTGACCAATAAGGCGTTATTGGGCAGATAGAATTATTAACTAATGAGATATATAGACCTAGAGGGTTACACATATAAGGTCTATGAATATTGGTGGATCTAGACATACTTATCAGGGGTTTTAATAAAAATCCACAAACCAAATGTCTGTAAATAAGGGGAGAAAGACCACAATTAAGGTGCCCGTGCAAGCCTTGTGAGAATTCTCTCATTTTTTCTCTTTCTCTCTTGGCGAAGACCTTTGAAGAGGGAATCCAACCATTCAGAGATTGTGTGAATACCATTAGAGGATAGACACTTGAAAAGCTTTAAGAACTCCGTCAAGGGAACCATGTATGTTTTCTCATACATACTAAATGATAGGATCATCTATTCTTGGTGTCTAATTGTTATGAATATGTGATTCAATATATTCCATTGCATTCAATGTTTTGATCAAAAAAATTTTTGGAAGGCTTATCGACTTTAGGACCCAACACCATATCCTTTACTAGTAGGGTTATGGCCACCATGGATTTGGTGCATACCACACAAATTATGATTATGTCATTTCCTCAATAAAGTAAAAGTTTTGGTATGACAAAAAAAAAATTCCTTTGCCACGATGGACAACTTTGGGAAGAAATGACTTCCCTCTCTTTGTGTGATAAAGTGCCATTTATAGGTTAATTTCTGTCATTAATTTCTATTTTTAATGCATAATTCTTGGTAATATAATGATTGGTGTCATGTTTCATAATATAATGGATATCATTCTTCTTGTCATTTCACTCATATGCCCATTTTGCATTCATTTACAATTATCTCAGTGCATAAATGAAGTTTGACCTTTACCAATGTTAAATTTTTTTGAATTAACTACGTTTTCCTTGAGTTTTCATGCCTACATGCTTTGAGTGAAAAAGAAGAAGAAGAAAAAGAAGAAAATGAAGAAATATGAGATGAAGATGAAGAACTTAGTTTAATATTATGAGTTGAACAAAGATGTTAGAGTGCATGTTAGTATTATTTTCTTCTTTTTTGAATTACAAGTGAGATGAGAATGAAGATAATTTAATCAGGAGAAGAATAGAAAAAAAAATCATTGAAAAATCATTTATAGACGAAGAGTTACGATTGTTTGAACTTTAGGGAATTTCTCACTTTAAATATTTTTTTTGGAATTCATTTCAATTAGGAAGGGCATTTTAAAAAAAAAAGGTTCCCTATTGATGTGGAAGTGCCAACATATGGTGGCACAAGAGTGAGCTAGCCAATGGGACCATTGACACAATGTGCATACATAGAACCCATGCAGGGTGCTAGTTGGCACTTATGCAATAAGGGATTTGAATTGTGATTCATATAAACAAGGCCATCTGCACCTTCGTGGTGCACAATTGGTGACACTTACTTTCTTAGTTTATTTCAAGAGATATGTGAATTTGGCCCAAAGGGACTTTCAAATTCCAATGTTAATGTTTATTTTTATACCTATTTTATTTTTAAATTAATTCTATGTAGAACTAAACTTGCTCTTCTTTTGACAACACACGTGGTAAGATTGTGAAGCTTCACAAGATCACGCTAAGCTGGACTGCCAAATCTAGTGGATCGAGGTCCACTCGAAGGAGTGAAAGCATCTATACATTGGGTCTAGGATTTGGTGTCATGTTTCCTTTTGCACAAAAAATCACAGTTGAGCACATAATGAACTAAGATTTGTCGCAACAACCACTTTTAAATGGCAAATCATGAGTGTGAATGTTCCCACATTTAGCTTTCCATAAAAGAATCATGGATGGACATGAAAGTGGGACAAATTGAATGGGCTGCATCATACCTTTTCTTTGGATGAATGGACAAGAGACATGTGAAGAGGTCATAGTGGAGGAGGACAATGAATCTGTATCCAAAGTAAAGGAGACATATAGAATTGGGGAAATAGGAGGAGAAGGAGAGAGAGAGTGGAGGAGAGAGAACCAAATGGAGGGGATCGACAATGACCACCATGGGAGGGAAGCCAGTTTGAGGAGATGTAGCAATGAGATTTAGAGAAAGCAAGTGAGAGGATAAGGGAGAGTCCACATGGAAGGTGCATCAGCAAAAGTCACATAATGGCAGGTGTCAAGAAAGTACACTTGAGAGCCCTTCTATGTCTTAGAATAGCCAACAAATACACCTTTGAGAGCATGAGAGGCAAGTTGGGAGATGGAAGGGGAGTGATCTTAGAAAAAATCAATACATCCAAAGACTTGAGGAGGAAGATAGAAGAAAGATGAGGTGGGTAAGAGATATTGAAGGGGAATAGTGTCACCAAGGGGAGAAAAAGGGGGCCCATTTTAGAGATATGTGGTAGTCATGAGGGCATCTGACCAAAGGTAAGATAAGACATCTCAATCATTAGTGTGTGATTGATATCAAGGAGCTAATGATGTTTCCGCTCAATGATACCCTTTTTCTATGAGAGGTGAGGACAAGTGGTCTAGTGAATAATGCCACAATCAACGTAGAAGGTTCATAGAGGAGTTTGGACAAACTCGAGAGATTTATTGATACAGAGAATCTTCGGTGTAGTGAAATATTACGTGACAACCTCTATGATGAAGTGGGTGACCATGGTAGACCCAACTTACGGGGGCGTAGTCATCAACAAACATAATATAATAGTGATGACCTAAAATGGCGGGATAAGTGAGGGATCCCAAACATCACAGTGAAGAAGATCAAAAGGTTTAGAGGAGAGGATGTCATCACGACTAGAGTAAGAAGATCGATGATGTTTGCCAAACTGACATGACTCACACACAAACTAAGTAAGAGAAAGTCATGGTAAAGTGTTTTTATGTTTTTCAAAACATGGATGACCTAAATGAAAATGCCACAAAAGGAAAGAAGTAGTAGTAGATGTAACAAAAATAACTCGAAGACCTAATGAAAGTTCATTGGAAATAACTCGTAATGCCTCGCCCATTCTCATCGCCCAAACCCATCCTCCATCCCACGTATAGATCCTAGAAAACTTAATGAAAATGAAAGAAGGTAACTGTATAGGGAAGAGCACAAGTGATAGAACTAATAGAAAGCAATTTCATAGGGAAATTGGGAATATAGAAGATTTGGTAAAGAGAAAAGGGTAAGGAGTGACATTAGTACCAAAGCCTTTGACCATTCAAGGTCAACCATCATCAATGGTAATGGGAGGATAGGAGGGGTAATGGTGATATGATGGCAAGAGTGATGGAGTCTTGGTTATATGAGAGGAAGCCCCTAAATTGAAATGATGGTGAGAGGAATCAAGGAGAGCGGATATACCAGATGTGAAGGGAGCTGGAAGCGAGGCGAGGCTGACTAAAGAAGAGGCGTCGGTACTCTCGGAGCAACGGAGCATGACATACCCAGTCGATAACAAGGTCACATGATATTGGAGAGCATGGATGTTGGGCGGAGTTGGGTGATAACACGCAATCTTCACATGATAAAACATAATTATTAATGCAATTTAAGGCATAAAACATTACATTTATGTGCATGTTATCATACTTTGAGTGCATTTCTATCATTTCATGCAAATTTATGTTATAATCTCAAAATACACTAAATTACGGGTTAATTGTGATAAATTAAGGATAAATGATTTTATAACCTATCTTTACTTGAGATTATAAGTGGTTTTTAAAGTTAAATAATAAGAGAAATTATTTTTATAAACATTCATTTAAATTTCTAAACTTAAAATCTTAAGGAAATGAGTGTATTTTTGAAATATAAATTAAATCTCTTGTTATTTAAATATTTTGAATTTTTAGAATAATAGATAATTAAATTTCAGATCAAATGAAAGAAATTTGGATTAATTTGGAGTTGTATTTTAAAAGATATGATTTTTACAATTTTAGGGATTTTTTATGGATTTTTTTCGATTTAATTTCGATTTAAATAAGATTAAAATGAATAAAAAAAGGTGCAAAAAGTGCGCGGGTCCCACGCGGGTGCGACGTGGCACGCAAGGCCACGTGGCAGAGCCACGCGGACCCGCGCAGCGCCTACGTGTCGCGTATTATATACCTATAGTTTATTTATATTATATACTATATATATAAAGGGGTTTTCAGCCTTCCGTAGCCCGGAAGGGTATTCACCCCTTAGGTTCGTTGGGTATTATAAACCCGACAGTTATTATTAATTTTTTCCGTGTGGGACTAAGTCCCACACACTGTTTTCAACTGCAGGCCACGTGGAGCGAGGAGAGGTGTTGGATCGCGATCGTAGCGCGCCGATCAAGTGGACGCGCGGTCCACAAATCAAGATCAAGACCACGTGCGTTATTAAAACAAGTTATAACGGTCCTGATTTCATGCGACGTGGCGGCATCACACACGTCGGATCAAGGCGCGGAATCTAATGCGTCGATCGCGTGAACGCTGGACCACCGATCAGCCGATCATGCACGTGGCTTAAAATCGGCGTTATAACGGCCACGATTTAATGCGCCGAAACGCATCGTGACCGTTGGATCGCGATCCAAGGAGCGAAATCGAAGCGTTTTTATAACGCTAATCCACGCGGATGATCAGAGCCGTCGATCGAGATCGGACGGCTAGGACTTAACTGAAACGGTCCACGATGGACCGTTTCAACGTAACCGTCGATCAAAACGATCGGACGGTTACGCCCAAATTTCCTTTAAATAGACTTGTTCTTCGTCGTTGTATGCATTCGAGTTGGATTTCAATCAAATTGACTTGTCCAGACACCGATCCTCTCGTTTCTCTTGATTCCATCCTCTTCCTCTTTCATTTCCGCATCCATGGAGGGGTTGAAATCAAGATTTGGTGGAGAATCGAAGGAGAAATCGCAGCTTGAAGCTCGTCGTGACGTTCTTGGCGTTTTTCCCAATTAATCGGTTTAATCGCGACAATTTGATCGTTAAACGGGTTTAGTGGAAGCGGTTTTTCCTAGATTATCTTTCATTTATATTTAATTGCTTTTTAGATTAGGATTTAGAGTTTAATTTCATCAAATTTTAGCTTAAATCACGATTTTTAACGTCCGAAATTTTCTCTCCACTTCAATTTTTGATTTCTCCGCGAAATCAAGTCCAAATTCGATGATTCTTGATTCTGTGGATTCGTTTTGAAGTTATCTTTCTAAATCCATCATTTTCCCTAATTTCTCACCTCAATTCATCGTCCAATTTGACCAAATTCCAAAAGATATCTCGAAAACACCTTAATTCCCCGTGGATTCAACCCTTATTTACCATTATGCCATTCAATTCACTCTTAATTCCCCAAATTTGGTAAGTTCGGATTAATTTTTGACATGAGACCGTGTGAAATCGACGACCTCGTCGTCTCGTCTTGTCATTGGGGAAAAGGGAGTTGGAGGTGTGTGATAACATGCTATATTTACATCATAAAACATGATTTTTAGTGCATATTAAGGCATAAATGATTTCATTTCCATGCATGTTATCATATTTATATGTATTTTTCTATTATTCTCTTAAAAAGTCATTATAATCTCAAAATACTTTAATTTAGGGTTAATTTTGATAAATTAGAGTTTAATAATTTGATAACCCATATTTTTCTTGAGATTATAACTATTTTTTTAAAGTTAAAAATAATAAGAGAAACAATTTTTATAAATATTCATCTTATTTTCTAAAGTTTAAAATCTTAATAAATGAATGTATTTTTGAAATAATAATTTTAACTCTTATTATTTATTAAATCTGACTTTTTAGAATAATAGATAATTAAATTTTGGATCAAATGAAAGAAATTTAGATTAATTTGGAGTTATATATTAAAAGATATGATTTTTCTATTTTTAAGGATTTTTTCCAGAATTTTTTAGATTTATTTTTGATTTAAAATGAATTAAAATTAATTTAAAAAATGCAAAAAAAAAGTGGTTTTAACCGCGCGGGGCCACATGGATGCGACGTGGCACGCTGGGCCACGTGGCAGCGCCACGCGGGCCCACGCGGCATATAGTATATATATTATTATTACTATATATATATAAGTTCTTCAGTCTTCCCTATATGGGAAGGGGTTTTCGATCTTATAAACCGTCGGGTCTTATAAACCCGACGGTTTCCTGAATTTAATTCCGTGTGGGACTAAGTCCCACACATTCTCTTATGAGTGAAGGTGACGTGGACGCATATGGAGCGTCGGATCAGGAGGGGCGCGGAATGAGGCGCGTCGATCGAGTGCGCCGTGGACCACCGGGTCAGATCAGGAGCACGTGCTTAAATCCATGCGTTATAACGGCCACGATTAAAAGCCGGCGGGGAGCATCGCGATCGTCAGATCAAAATCCAACGGACGCGATTTTAAGCGTTTTTAAAACGCTTATTTACGGATCAAATCGTGACCGTCGATCACGATCCAACGGTCACGACTTAATCGAAACGGTCCACGATAGACCGTTTCATCGTAACCGTCGATCGAAACGATCGGACGGTTACAAAAATTCGCCCTATAAAAAGCACTGTTCTTCACGAATGTAAGCATCCGAGTGAGATTCAATCTAATTGACTGTCTAGACACCTCTCTCACTCATTTCTCTTGAGTTCTTCCTCTTCCTCTTTCAATTCCGCGTCCACGGAGGGGTAGAAGTCGAGATTTGGTGGAAAATTGAGGGAGAAATCGATGCTTGAAGCTCGGCGTGACGTTCTTGGTGTTCTTCGCGATTAATCGGTTTAATCGCGGCATTTCGATCGCTAAACGGGTTTAGTGGAAGCGGTTTTACCTTAATTATCCTCCTATACCGCGTGAAATCGATGACCTCGCGATTTCGTCTCGTCAGTGTCACAACAGCTTCTGCAATATGTCGCTTGTCGAATGGCTTCTAACATTTACTAGCATGATGAATTTTGCTTGACACAATAAGTTCATACTAAAAAGGAGTTGTGGCTATGCCCACGACGAGGACGACTGCCATCATCGTGAGCTCGAGGAGCAAAGACTATCATCACTGAGGGAGGAGTATCACTTGGAGCATAAGAGAGATTGGAGGAAGGTGTACCAATTGTGACTCAAAGAGCAGTAGAGAAAAGGATTGTGAGGCTAGGTACATGGTCACCAAAGAGAAGAGAGCCCCTATTATGGGATGCGATGGAGGGACAAAGGCCGCTGATAACATTTCAACATCCCTTGTGATGTTGAACCCAACACCCCTTGTGATGTTGAAAATTTTAGGGGGAGGGGTGTTGGGTTTTGATGTCGATAAGCCTTCCAAAACTTTGATCAAAACATCCAATGCAACGGAATATATTGAATCAAATATTCAAAACACAAAGGCAACAAGAAAAAATGATCTTATCATCTAGGATGTATGAGAAAATATACAATGTTTACTTAAAGGAGTTCTTGAAGCTATTCAAGTGTCTAGCCTCTAGTGGTGTCTTCACGATCTCTGGATGGTTGGATCTCCTTTTCAAAGCTCTTGAACAAGAGAAAAAAATATAAGAAAGAAGATAATTTTCACAAGGCTTGCATAGGCACTTTGATTTGTAGCCATTTGATAACATACAATTTATAAGTGTAATTATATGATTATTAATGCAAATTTAGACACAAAACATTATATTCTTATGCATGTTATCATACTTTGAGTGCATATATCTATCATTTAATACATTTTTAAGCTATGATCTCAAAATACATTATTTTAGGGATAATTAATCAAAATTAAATATTATATTTTAGATTCGATTATTCCCATATATATTTGAAATTATAATTGGGTTTAATGTTAAATAATAAGAGAAAATATTTTTATACACATTTAATTTTCTAAGTTTTATTTTTTAAGAAAAGTGAGTGTATTTTTAAATGAAAATTTATTCTCTTGTTATTTATTAAGTTTGACTTTTTAAAATGATAGATATTTAATTTTTGATCTAAAAAAATTGGATTAATTTGGAGTTATATTTTGAAAGTTATGAATTTTCTAATTTTAGGGATTTTTTATAGAAATTTTTAAAATTTTTTTGAATTTATTTCAAATTTATTTAGATCTTTAAAATTAAAAAAACATTTTTATACCGTGTGCTGACATGGCAGGGGCGATAACGTGCCGCCATGTGGCAACATATGTACACGCCTCATGGCGATATATGTGTGTGCACGTGTGTGCGTGCGCATGTGTGATTAGTGGGTTAAGCATCCTTTTCAAGATATACGCTAAGCCCATTAAATGTGCACCCTATATATACCCCACAGTTTGCTTAAATTTCTGTCATGTGGGACTGATTTTTTTTATTATTATGTGCAAGTTCCATGACGCAACGGGGAGCGCCCGATTTGCGTACTTAATTGATGTAGTCGATCTTCACTTAAGTGAGGGGGTACGCGATGCACTCTGATTGGGCGACGATTTATGTTTTAAAATATTTTAATCTCAGTCATTCATCTAAGGAGTTATAACGGCTGAGATTTGAAGAGACATTTGAGAATCTGAAACGTCGATTCAAGATCAAATGGACAAGATCTCACAACGCTATCTTGTCAAGCAATCACGTGGCGCGATCCTGTCACTTCGATCAAGATCCAACCATCACGAATTAACCATAACGATTCGCATCTTCGGATTCCATTGTGACCGTTGATCTCACCAAGGAGAAGATTTGATAGTCACACCTAATTTCAAAATATTATAAATTATCTCTCTTCGATGGGAAATGTATTCTTGGATATTTTGAGCTATCAAACTATTTAGACATCTCAATCCTTCAATCTCTTGATTTCTTCCTCTTCTAGATTAATTCTGCGTCCAGGGAGTGCTTGAAATCAAGATTTCGTTAAAAGAATAGGGAGAAATCGTCTCTTGAATGCCGAATTTTGTCTTCAAAATTGTAGAATGAAAAGCCCCTGATCCGGTGATCAATTGAATCAATTAAAGCGCGAATTTGGGTTAGATTATGTGTTTTCCTCTTAATCTTTCAATTTAGAATCATAGATTAAGTTAATTTTAGATTTAATTTTGGATTTCTCTCTCCTCGTGATCAATTTTATATCTAATTTTTGCTCCTTGATTTCTTCGCGAATCTTGATCCAAATCAAGTGATTTTTATTCAATGGATTTGTCTTGGAGTTCTCTTTCTAAAGTTACTAAAATCCCTAATTTCTCGCCTCAATTCCTTGTTAGATTTTGATCAAATTAGAAGAACACCTAAAAAATATCTCAATTTTGTGTTGATTCAACCCTTATTCACCACTATACTATTAAATTCTTGATTTTAATATTAAATTGGTGAGTTTAGAAAAAATTTTGACACGAGTCCGTGTGTTTGAAATGATCACACGAATTCGTCTCGTCATCATTTTGTCCTTATTTATAGACATTTAGCATAAAAATTTTTCATAAAAGCTCTCATAATTATATTTATATCTACTGAAATCCATAGACCTTATGTGTCTGACCTTTTAGGTCCATATATCTCAGTAGTTAATAACTCTATAGGGCAAATAACACCTTATCAGTCAACCTTTTTTAATTATCTATATCAACGTATAGATTAATTAATCAATGATCAACTTAGCTTAATCGATAAGTTGAGTTGCCGAGGTACGAAGAATCAATATGTTATCATCTATTTTAGATTAAAATTCATACTTATAAGGTTCATTTAAGGTGATTTTAAAGTTGTTTAAGTGTCTAGCTTCTAGCGGTATCCATCTAATTGATGTACGGTTGGATCTCCTTTCTAATGTTCTTCACCGAGAGAGAAAGAGAAGAAAAGAGAGAGTTTATGTAAGGCTTACATGGGCACTATGGAAAAGAACAGTTTGTTGCATTGATAGAAAAGGTAGATGATAACATGCATAGTTAACTTAAATTATTATCTTATTTAACTAATATTCATGCTTATTTTATGTGATTATGATGCATGTTATCATATTTTTTATGAATTTTCTCCATTGGCATGTCATTTTACTAAAGTCCATATTTATACATTATTTCGGGTTAATTATGTGCTTTGTGGATGTTTAATCTTTTGCAAGGTTGAATAAATAGAAATTAATTACTTTCTTTGAATTACTTTGACTTTAGTAGATGATTAGAAGATTTAATTTCAAGAAGAAAATGTTTGGATGATTTAAAATACACTTCTTAAAGGATTATTTAAGTTTATTTCTGAATTCGTCTTATATTCTTCTTTTAATTTATTTTAGATGGCATGATATTAAAAATGAATAAATTTTTGAGCCAATGGAGAAAATTTGAGTCAAAAGGGATTTGTATTTTTGAAGATATTAATTTCTAAATTTTCTGGATTTTTCTGGAATTTATTTCAATTTTTTAAGGAATTTTTCAGAATTTATTTCATTAAAAAATAGCAAAAAGAGGTGTACTTCTCGCGCAGGACACGCGGAGCTGACGTGGCACGGCGTGGGACGCGTGGCGGAGCCACGCAAGCCCACGCGGATGCTTGCGTGGCGTGGACATGTGGTGGGGCCACGCGAGCCCACGTGGATGCCTTGGTGGCGCCTACGTGGCATGAGAAGTGACAGCCTGGCAAGTGATAGGCCCACGGGTATAGTGGGCCCAGGTTAGAGTATTGGGGTGGTTACACAATAGCTTAAGGGAGTTATCCATTATATACCCGACGCTTTCCAGCTATTCTCTCCATGTGGGACTATGTTCCCTTTAATTTTGAAATTGCAGAACACGTGGCATCGTGTGGCATATTGCATGCGATAGCGTCAAATAAAGCACGTCGATCGCATGGACTCGGGTCCACCCGATCGCCATCAATGGCACGTGTGTAAAAGAGAACAGTCGATCGCATAAGTGGACATCAAACGCTCGAGATTTGATCGCGCTTCGGTGATCGTGGGGCGTCATGTGGACGCATCAGGGTCTCCCGATCAAGATTGAACATGCAATTTTTGAGGGATCATGGGATCGTGGCCCACGATCATCGCGCGATCATGGCCGTTGATCAGTCTTCAGCGAATCGAACAATCCGCAATTTTCGCAGTTATTTCTCTTATAAAACAGTTTTCTTCTTCTTCGTTTCTTAACTCTTGATTGAATTGTGAAGGAATTAAGCAGTTTTGAGCAAAATCCTGAGTTCTTCACAACCCCCCTGCGTTTAGACTCGATTGCGATCCAATTGGGGCGGGATTGATCTCGAATCATCGCTAGATTTGATTGAATTCTCCCCTTGAACGCCGAAAGTACACCGAAGAAGGAATCGATCAAATACACTTCAATCAACGCGATTTGGAGCCTGATCTTTGTGTCAATCAGGTTAGTAGTGCGAATCGATCATTCATCTTGCGGTAATTTTAATTTAGATTAGATTTTATTAGTCAATTTTAGTTTTTAAATCTTGTTCTTCATTTTTGCCCAAATTGGGTGCGGATTTTTGCTGATTTTTAAACAAAGATTTCTCCCTAATTTTAAATCCAAATAGTTTGATTTTAGTTTTATTGGATTCCTTATTTTATCATCTTTTCGTGGATAGCAAAATTGTAAAAATTTTTTCATCATTTGACCCTTCAATTTGATGTTTGACCATCTACTATTCATTTTCAATCCAAATTTGGGCGTTGACTTGCAGGATCAATTACTCTTAAAATACAAAGTGAAATTTGACATTTTGGTCTCTTTGGAATCCTCTAGTTTTTATCTTTTTATTCATATATGAATTGCAAGATTTGGATATCATTTGGTCAGTCAATTTGAAGATTTACACTGAAGTGTTTATTTCAAGAATTTTTGGATCTTTCATTTTCAAAAATTCATAATAAATCCAATTCTTCTCGAAAAATCACGAATTATGTATAAAAAATTTTCTCTCTAGTTTTTTAATATATAATTTTCGTATTATTTTAAGTTTTTTATTATCTGGTTTTACAGAAAGTCAACTATTGGTCAAAGTCAATGCTTTGACTTTTGATATTTCTTCTTTAAATCAGTTTCTAAATTCTTAAAATATCTTATTTAGCATCCTTATATCGTTTTCATTAATAAAATATAATTTTCACTTCTTAAAATCCTTAATTAAACCTAATTTTGACCAAGTCAACTTTGCGATCAAAGTCAACCGTGTTCTCTGAGGATCGACCTGATCTTTACACTATACTTGATTTTATATCTTTGTTATTGTGAGTTCGGAATTATAAATTTTTTTACCAACGTTTGTGTGTTTTAATGACCGCATAAAACGCTATGTTAGTAGACTATATTAGTTTATATGGAAGAGATAAGAAGGATGGGCTCTTAATGAGACGCCTATAATGGGCTGGATGATATCCTCTTATGTGCACCTTGAGTTCTAGTTATTCTCTTTATTTATAGTCACTATATAAATGAACTCTTTAAAAAAAAACCCTAAAAATTATGTCTATATCCAGCTAAATTTATAGACTTTAGATGTGTGACCCTCTAGGTTCATATATCTCACTAATTAATAACTCCGTAGACCTGATAACACTTATTGGTTAATCTCATTAATTATTTTTATTAATATATAGATTAATGAATGAATGATCATTTAACCTAATAAAAATTTATAATTTTCAACTTATTACGTGCCAAGTTGTACCGCTTGCGTTAGGAGATATGGACTGTATAAGAACTTCCATGTGTAACCTTTACTTTATTGGTTATCGTGTATATAGAATTCCTTATCTGTGTGAGAGTCATGAGGGACTTGGGGTATAGTCAATTATCAAACTCCAATTGGTCACTCAATTTAGTACTAATACAAGGAAGAAACCATCAAGGACACATTCTCTGATAATCTCTTCTAGTAGAGAGGGGAGATGATCCCATCCTGACCACACAATCACGTTCAAGGACTTTATGTTGTATCTAACAAATGATATTTTTTAGAGATCGTGGAATGAAGTTTATATTTCACGACTAAAATTTGATCATCATCCAAATAGGGATGATCTTGTGGCAAAGATTTGTAACCATGACATGAATCAATCTAATTGGTAGCTAAGTATAATACCACTTAGGGATTCATACGAATCAATTTAGTAAAAAAGATTTCTCAAAGAGCACTCACTCTCTATCCTTAGTATCTCCACATTGTTGGCTATAAGATCAAGTATACTCATCATATAAGTCAAATCAAATAATATTATTCTTTTTAGATAATTTGATGTTCTTCTTAAATATCCCTCGAATACAAATGTTCCTAACATATGTTTAAACATTAGTGCTTGATGCATTATGATCTCATCATAATTCACTTAGTTATTACACTTGCTCATGGGCTTCATTGTAAAAATTATATAATAAATAAATTTTATTTCAAGAAATATTAAGGAGATACATAGAAGAGTGATATGGCTTATAAGCTATGTAATATCCGTCATCCTTAAGGAACATTAGATTGGGTGGTTTAATGTGGTATGTTTATTGTGATTTACTTGGGGGCATGCACTGATTGAACAATCCATTTAGTGAAGACCAGGACCACATGAGGAAGTGGAGATCATGGGCCCATGACGTGGCCACAAGACATCACACGATATCAACGATGGAGGAATTTTGTGTCATTATTTGATCTGCTTCGTTTCATCAACCAGATACAATGGCCATGACTTAATCAACCCTTTTTGAAACTATGCTTTCTTCTCGGTGAAAATTCATGCTCTGCGCTCATTTATGTGTCAATTACACTTGTGAAATCACATAGAATTGGAAAGTTGAACTAAAAAAATTACTCAAATAGATTTGGAAAATATATCAAAATTCATTTAGAATTTGATGGAAATTTAGCTCCTGATCACTCAAATAAAGTAGGAAATGTAATTAAAAAAGAGGCCAAAAAGCCACCGTGAAAGCAAACAAATGATGGTACTGATTATTGTATAATTTGGGGCTATATATAGGGGCCATGACACAAAAACAACCAAACATGGATGAGACAAGAATTTGCTTCGCTACATCTGATGAGGGACAAGGTCAAAGCCAACGATATGCCACGAAAAAATTGTTTGGATGATAAAAAGAAGAGTGAAAAGTAGTCTTGAATGCCGAAAAGCTGACACTAAAGATTAAAAATTATAGAAGGTCATTGTAAATGCACGATTCCAAGTTAGATCTCATCGAATTACTTGTGACTGATCCTAGTGAAAACAAATGAAGGGCCAATGGAGGCCCAAATAAACTTGGCTCTGTGGAAACATATAGGCCTTGAAAAGGATTCAAGGCGAGGAAAATAATGTAGCTTATAATTTGATAGAGTTGAAAGAACCATAAAAGCACTTTGAGAGACCTAGTGCTTTGATACCTTATGGAAACTCATTGGAGAGTAAAATTTAAGTAAATAAATGTGGGTTTATACCCTTTGTTTGATGAGGTAGGGAATTTAAATGAGAAATAGAGCTTGATTACAATAATAATGTTTGACTCCAATCGACCCATTCCATGGTTGATCTCACAACTTTGTTTTTTCTTTGTTTTAAAAATTGAGATTCAAATCTTTTTAAAAGGAATGCTCTTTCTATTTTGGCGATTTTAATCTTCTTTAAGATGGCTTCCCTTTTACAGTTACAAGTGTGGCTTTTCCGATCAACATGAAGATCTTTCTGCTGATTTGATGCAACAGATAAACACAAGGTGATTTTATGCTCCAAGGAATTCATAAAAAATAAAATGTAAGAAGATAGAGGGAAAGAGATGCAAGGGCTGAGGCATAATGCTTTTCCATCACTGATTCCAATTCCAATGGTGGAGCTCTGCTCGTCATAGTGGAAATCTAATTACTATCTCCTATATTTATTTTTATTAACCTCCTTGAATGAGCTTCTAGGGGATCAAAGTGTGAATGATTGAGGAAGAGGGAAGAATTCGACCTATTGAGCAATGGAGAAGGGGAATATGCAAAGAGTAGAGCGACAGAAGAGAGTGAAGAGATTGACCATCCATAACGGAGACAACTTACTTTTCTTTGACTTGGAATGAATGAGATCTAATTGGAGATGGCGTTCGAGGTGACAATCATGCTCTGGAGTCAGAATCGTCACATTCAGGAACGAGATCTTAACTATACATCTGACGAAAGAGAATTCTTTTTTTTTGAAGAGGTGTTTCTTCATCGCCACGAATTTCTTTTTTGATTTCATTACCTCCCCCTCTATTCGATTTTCATTTTCCCCTCGACTGGTATGACTGAGGAAACCATCTAGAAAGTAGCAAATGCTTTGCCTTGATGAGTAGGTGGAAGATTGCGTAGCAGGGAAAGTGCATCATTGCCACTGTGAAGTACCTGCATGACAGATTGATAAGTCAATGAATAAATTAATTATACGGACTGAAAAAAGACTAGGAAATGTGGTTCAGAAGATCACAGAGAGTAGAGAGAGAGTAATAGGGAAAATGTTGGCAGGTAGCCAGAGAGAAAAACTTTAAAGCAAAGATGGATATGGAGAGAGAGAGAGAGAGAATTAGTAGGATAAAGAGATTAAAGAAAGAGAAAACTAGAACCGTAGGTGGATGGAGAGAGAGAACAGTGCATAGATAAATAGAAAGAGAGACAGAGATCAGTACCATTGATCAGAACTTGTATATTCGTTTATTGAGAGATAGATGGATAGAGAAAAGAACAACAGAGAGAGAAAGAGATGGATAGAAAGATGAAGAGAGTATCAAAATGGATTGTTTTTATGAGAGAGAGAACCATAATGGGGCGTAAGGTGAAGACAAGTCTAGAAATGGGTATGGCCACCTGCATGAGCAATAACCATGAACCAATGAATTTATTAGAATACTAGTATAAAAAATAAATGTAAAAATAATTTTAGTGAAATGAAAATTACCATATGAGAGTAGAAGCATGGACGACCCACTGGAAAAGAACGAAGATCGCAGTCCACAGGAAGAAGTAAGAAATCCTGAACCATGGAAATCGCTGCTTGGCAAAAGTCAACAAACACAAGTCAAAGAAAATAGTTCAAAATCTTAAATGGGCTTTGAGAATGGCCCATTCTCTCTCTCTCTCTCTCATAAACAGAATTCACTTTGAAAGGGCGAGACTTACCAAGGAGTTCAGGGCAGTGTCTCCCAGCAGAAAAATGGAGTTCAAAGAGTGCATGCTACCCATAAACTGACGTCAAAATATTCAATTAATTAATTAATTCGCTATTGTTAAATGCTGTCATCGAATAAATGTTTCAAAAATATATATATATATATATAGATAGAGAGAGAGAGAGAGAGAGAGATTCTCACGAAATTGAGGCTGTAGTCCTTCTCAGCGAGAAAGGGAACAATTATCAGCCAGAAGACACAGTCCGTGAGCACCACCGCGCCTCCACTCACCTGTTGACTAGAAGAGTTTAGTCAACGGAGAGAACACTGCAGTCTAACGGGTCCAGCCCATTTACTCCACGGCCGATCAATGTGAAGGAGAGAAGATCTAATGCCACTAATTGCTTCAAAATTTCAAAATTACCTGGAAAATTATTTGGAAGGCGTGGGCCCAGAATCTAGTAAATGGGCCGGCAAAATCATCCTCACCGGAGTGAATTCTCTCCATCATGATCAATACTTTTTCATTATCCAACGTTCTTGGAATCGGACAGACCGGGCTCTCTGACTTGCGACTGAACGTCACACACCCGTAACAGGATAGGAGAGATCCAATCTGCAAAAAGATAGTAATGTTTGGATATTTCTGAAATTTTTCATGCGGAAATATCTAATATTGTTTTTCCTTCTTACCCCGAAATAAAAAATTACCAGAGCAAAAGTCCACCTGTCAGAGTCAAACCAAAGGGTTAGATTGAATTTTCTTCAATTATATTGGACTAAATTGAAATTTTCCAGTAAATAATGTTTAATAAACATTCCATAATTTTGAGATGGAAATTGCAGGAAAATAATTAATGAAGAAGAAAGAAAGAGAGATTCGCTTACTGGGTATAGAAATAGAGCATCTCTCTTCCCTGAACCATGATGTTGACACAGAGAAGAGCCAACAGAAGAGAGAAAGCTAATGCCCTAAAGCAAAGCAGCCATAGAGGATGGACCTTCTCCCAGCAGGGCTTCCAGCAGTCTTCCACGCGGAGTTCCCTCGTACAGTCTTCCTGTTCTTGTCGCTCCTCTTTCTCTCTATCTCTCTCTAGACCTTCGTGTTTGAAGATGGCAATGGCTGCCGTGGCTATGGCGGAGAGGACCAAGAGAGCACAGAGAAGGACTCTCCAGTTGAGCCAGTAATGGAGGGTGGTAGAACCAACGGATAGAACAGGTGGCCATGATCGAGAAGATGAAGTCTCTGGTTCCTCCATGCTAAACGTAGAGTTTGAGAGAGAGAGAGAAATCTATTAATAGAGAGAAACGGGTAGAGATCTCGTATCTCTTACACAGACTATCTGGAGGAAATGCTAGAGACAGTTGGGCAGAGAGAGCAATCCCCGATGTCTTCCAGCTTACGCTAATCTTCCTCCTACATTCTAGAGAGAGAGAGAGGGAGAGCGAAACACCCTGTTTATAAGAAGAACAGTTGACGCTGGAGAGAGAAAGCATGAGCCTACATTTGGGCGTGACCCACCCACCGGCGTTAGAGAGAGAAGTAGGGAACCATTTCCAGTTCGAGGAGAGAGAAACGCATCTGCTCATCTGGGCCTCCAGTGTGTCTCACCTAAAACGCTTCTTTTGCAAGCTTCTTTCTCTCCCTCGGGAAAAAGGAAAGTATTTTTTGACTGTACGCTGGGAGAGGTGGTGCTGGTAGCAATACCTACTCTCTCTTCCGCCAAAGAGGAAGTGACAGAGCCAAAGCTGTCGTTTTGACGGCGGGATTCTGAAAAGCGTTCTATTAATAACGAAAAATTGATAAATATTATTTTTCCGGGGGGACAGCAGACAGAATCATGGTTTACTCGTGGAGTGCGTTCCCGCGATTTTCGAGAACGTTACAGACTGGATTTGACCGTCAACTTTCTCGCCCGAGGAACAGGTAGGGTGGTGGTACATAGAGAGAGAAAGGCCGCCTTCTTAAAGGATTCTGTCATTCTGTCGCGTTTTACACGATTCGGACCTCGAGACAGGGTTAGAGAGAGAGAGAAGAGAGATAATGTTGAACTCCAATGGTGCATGGTTAATCAATGATCATTATGGCAGATCATAAAGTATCCTCTCAAACTTTAAAAACTCGCATTACAATGTTAACCCTGTAACCGAGTTCCATCTCTCTCTCTTGCTCTCTCTTGATCATGGTCACAGATTTTTCAGATTGTGATGAGATTGTCCATCGATCGGCAGAATCATAGATCCTCCCTCCATATCTATCATTCTTCTCTACAATCATATACTGTCAAATAATTGACGAGCCCAAATCCAAACGTTTCATGAGTCAAAATCAAATGGTAACTGCTTTGGAAAATTATCATATGGCTTGACTATCATGAGCTTCTTGTAAATTTATGGATGACATTCTAACTCTTATATGTATAGAATTAGATGTTTTTTACCTAGTTAATGACCTATTTCAATTTGCCCTTAGATCTTTCAAAGATGAAGCTTAGTGATCTAGGAAAGAACAATCATTCAAGTAGAGAATGTTGACGTGTATGCACGACAAGTGGTGGCGTCTGCGTGTGACACGTGTGTGTGTGTGCGCGCGGGTGCGCATGTGTGCGTGTGAGAGAGTGATTAGTGGGTTAAGCATCCGCTAAGGATTTTACGCTGACCCATTAAGCTCTAAGACCTAATATACACGTAGGATTATTTTGATATTTTATTTTTATTTGCAAGTGACGTGGCGTAACGTAACGCGTCCGATCGCGCGATTAAATTGCGATCGTCGAATGTCACTTACTTGTAAGGCTTCGTGGCAGCATCTGATTAGGCAACGATTCGATTAAAGATAATTTAATCTCAGCCGTTTATCTGAGGAGTTATAACAGTCGAGATTAAATGCGCCCGATGGACACGTGGGCTCATCGCGATCATTTGATAAAAATTGAATGGATGAAATCAAACAACGCTTCTTCTTTACACGCGACGTGGTGAAATCTGGACGCTTCATCGTGGATTAGACAGACACGACTTAAAGATGTCGATTCACGAATTGTCGTTTTATCTCAGTCGTTGATTAAAGATGAAATGACACATCCAACAGTCGAGCCCAAATTTGCCTATAAATTCAGTGGTTCTTCGACACGAAAATCCACTATTAGATTTTTCGAGCAAATCAAACTGTTTATATACCACAATCTGAGAATCTCTTAAATTCTTCATCTTATAGACTCATTTCCACGTCCAAGGAGTGTTTTAAATCAAGAATTGGAAGAAATCACATCTTAAATGCCGAACTTTGTTATTGAAATCACGGAATGAAAAGCCTTGAATCTGACGATTAATTACATCATTTCAAGCGCGACTTTGGGTTAGGTTGAGTGTTTTTATCTTAATTCATCTTCCTTTAGCATTAGATTTATATTTTAAATCGTATATTAGTTTAATTTTAGTTTTAATTTCGGTTTTCATCTATCACTGCCCATGTGGTCAATTTGTGGGTTTTATCCTCTAATGACAAGGGCCCGTATTTCACTTATTGGGCCTAAGTTGGTCGAAATCCACTTCGATCTAGTCTTTTTGGAAGACCAATCTACCGTAAATATACTTTTTGGGTTCTTTCTCTATTGCACAAGGATGAGAGGGGTAGGGGCAAGGGAGTGTTGGGAGGGCAGGAGAGAGGGGCATCGTATGAGGAGTAGGGGAGGCGATGTTTCTGCATTGGGAGGAGAGGGAAGGAAGGAGACTATGTTAACTATCAAGCATGCTCAAGAATGTGTTTTTTAGATCAATATTTTGATTAGTAGGATATGACTTCTTTCATGAATAATGCTAATTTGATTTTGAAACTAAATTTCACCTCTTTTATTTTGAAAATATTCATGACTTACAAATTTTAACCTAAAAAATGAATGTCCGCATGGTGATCTTTGTGGCTATCTTTAAGGTATATGAATCTTTGGTTAACAGAAATTTTTCTACTCGTTGTTGGCTCATATCTCACGGTGAATTGAAAATTTTTCCAATGGCATGAAAACCACATGAAATATTTTCAGGTGGAACATCGAAATTCAATTGAGACATTCTGTATCATCATCCTATCAGTAATTTAAGTTGATGATATATTTCGTGAGTCATGACCATCATGGCGGATCCTATTTCAAAGAGCTATTTCAAAGAGTTAATTTGACAGCAAGGGATGGTCTGGGAGGTTCCCTTTTGTGGTTTCAATGATCAATACAAAGAGAGATAGATCAGCATGCGATCTCATAGTGATGATAGGGAGGCATGCTGACCTCACCAATCCATGTGAAAGAGGTATATGGGCCTTTAGAGAATGTCAAAGACTGTGTGGGTTATTAGAAAGGGAGAGGGTGCTAAAAACCTGGATAAATGGAGACCATGTCCTCTTGTTGGCATCATCCAAAGGAAGGAGACTTAACATGCTATCTTAAAGAGCCACAGCACTTGAAATCTTTGATGGTTTTCATATTATCAAATTCAAGCACTAATTTTTAGTTTAACTTTTGCATCCATCTTGTCCCAATCATATCATTACAAAATGTAAATTAAGATGCACAAAGATCAGTATGATTTATGTGTGCTCACACCTGGTCAAAATCACACCTCAGTCGATGGAGTCCAATTTTTTTCTATATATATAATTTTCAATGCTAGGGTTATTTTGATAATTTAATAGATCATTTATACTTGATATGATGGACAGTAAGAGACATGCCTCTCAAGGATACAACAGAGAACTGAATTCTATAACTAGATTAGATCACAGCATGAGCAATTAGCAAAGCGAAATAATCCAAAATATGTGGGAAACCAATGATTCTTGAAGATCAATCTGAATAACCCCAAACTGGAGCCTACATAATCAAACATCAAGTTCAGTCTATGCAGAAATATATTGGTGTAGGAATAAACAAAGGCCAGATCTTCAGATGACCACGTCATCTCCATCCTCCATGATGGAAAGAGAGAAAGGAGCAATGGCGACATTGAACGTCGGTGACCCAACCTTATCGATGTGCTTCATCTCATAGTCCCCCTCCTGACAAATTTCATTCATATAAAAAGATTAAAGGAATTTTGTAAAGAAATAATTAATGACAGAATAAATCTTAGAACTAATGGTATTGTATAAGATCCCATCAGGTAATAAGTGTGCTTGGGTGAGAGGAATATGATACAGCAAGAAATGATGAAGCACTAAATTAAAAGATTAAAAAAACTTATGATCAATCTGAATTAGAGGACTAATTGTCCATCAGGATGGAGAGGAACTCCAGGCTTAAGCTTGCTCAGGCTTGGGAGTGGAGGGATAGGTAACCTTCTGGAATGAGGGGCATCAGGGTGGCTAGGAACTCCAGGGCTAAGTGCTGTCAGGCTTGGGCAGCAGACGGATGGGTCACCTCTAGGTTGGAAAGTATTTGTACAGGTTGATCACTGATTTCCCCTGACCTTCCTTCAATGTTCAGTTTAGTGCTTCATCTATGATCACCAATTTCTCATGATCTCCCATCAATTAGAGGGTGAATTAAGAAGACTTAAATAAATACACTCACCATAGTCCCACTGGGAGTTGGCAACGGGCATGCAGAAGAATACTCGAACCCTGTGTTTGGAAGAATGACCGGCTGCTCACCAACAACTCCCATTCCCCTTCAGAGTAAACACACAAATGGGTGAGAAAGAGAATGAGACAGAAATTTCACGGTCGAGGGAGAGAGATGGCCAAATTGGATCTCAAGAATCAGAGCACCTAATTCAAAGAAGAGAGAGGAGAGATAGACAGAGAGTGAGAGAGATGCCCACCAGACATTCTCTGTTTTTCCATTTTCATCAGTGATGATCCAGTGTCTTCTCAGTAGCTGAACTGGCCGTGTAGAGTTATTTGTGATTCTGATTCGATAAGCGAAAACATATTGCCCTTTCAGTGGCTGACTTCGCCCCTGCACGTAAACGCTTCTCACTTGCACTCGTATCCCCTAACAGAACAAAGATCACCCAAAATTTACCCAAATATAGAAAAAAAATTAAACTTACAACATTATATAAATAAATAGGAATCAAAAAAGCAAAATGGAATGGATTTCCTAAACCAAAATCTTTGCCTTACAAGGGTGGTGGCATCACTGACGCATTTCAGCAGAGAATGAGGATCTATCGCGTTTAGTTCATCTCGGTACTGGGCGGCTTCCTGAAATTGAAAATGTAAATAATTTAAATAAATATCAATTTAGGATAATAATAATTAATACTATTCTTCGGACCTCGTATCTCTCTTGCTCTATGGCTTCCTTCATCAATCTACGAAGATGCAATACAGGCACCTCTTCCTCGAATAATTTCAGAGAATCCCGAATTCGGGCTGCTTCTTCATAATTCTGTAGGATAAAATCATGTACGAAACTGATTAAAAATAATGAAGGATAAGTTTCCAGTGTTATTCATTCAGATCGATGGAGAACAAATTGATATAGCACGGGAATCTAGACACCTAAATTACTTGCCCCTAAAGGAAAACAACAACAGATGAGCTAATCTTAATTCTTGATCAAACCCATCGCTAGCTAGTCGAAAACAATGTCAACGCACAAGATAAAACCGGAAATGGAAACTATTATGGCATTCAGATCGAGTGCTCGAAAAGAAAACCGATGATATAAAAATCCCCACCTCGAATTTGGCGGCTATGGCGAGCTGATGCTTCAAAAGAGCGTATTTTTGGGTTCTGGAGAGGGTCAATTCAGCGGGGGAGGGATTCCGAGCGCCGCTTCTTCCTTGCTCGGAATTAGGATTTGAGAATGACGAAGAGGACTGAGAAGGAAGACAAGCAGACACTCGGAATGGCTGATCCGACGGAGATCTCCTTCTTCTTACACAAGGGTTCAGACCTGGGGTGGTCTTCAAGCCTAGAGATTGCATCTTTTCTTCTCTCTAGCTTCTCTCTCTCTCTGTATCTCTCTCTCTATTCTCTCTCGTTTTGGGGGTTGGAACAGGGGATGCCAAGCTAAAAATCTGGCTTCCTGGTGGACGGGAAGACCCAGTTTTGTAGGTCTCTCGCTCTCTGGCGCCCGCCAGAATGGGCGAAATTTCGGGGACGGGTGGCATAAATCTCGTTCTTTGCTCTACTTTCTGCTACGTGGCCATGGGCACAGTACGCACCGAGAGTCTGGGCTCGTGGGGTCGTCTCTCTCGCTCTCTCTCAACGTTGTTTTGGTGTGAAAAATGTAAAATGGCGCACGCCGATCCGAAAAATCTTGCCATAGATCTCTGTCTGACCTCTCCTTCCTGCCACGCGGCAAGCCGCCCACGCCACACCAGATGTCTCTCTCCCGCTTCCTGGCTGCAGTAGCGGCCCAGAAAAATCTCCGCATTTCACGGAGTAGAAGACGGCCACGTCATTTCTCATGGAAAGATATTTATATTTATGATATAAAAAATGAAAAAAATAAACGAAGATTTCTGAAGATTAAAAATCTGTAGAATAGAGAAATGAAGAGAAATTAGAAATTGAAAGTACAGATATACCCTTGACAGATGCAGTCAGAGAGAATCCAATCATCGACCGATCATCGATGGATGATATGATAAAAATGATCATCCATGCCGTGTAAATGGAGAGGGCGAGAGAGAAGAGCGAACTGAGGGTCTATCAAAGGACCGATAGATCCATCGATGATATGATAAACAAATAATCATCACCATCAAAGGTGACAGATAATCTAGAGAGAGAAAGAGAGAATGCGTCAAGCTCTGAGTTATAAGCATATCTACAAGATATTCTCGGACAACTTGGATCGATGATGAAGAGAGAGAGATAAAAGGACAAACTGAAATGACAGATATGCCACTGGGCTAAATGGGCCTAGCGACAGAACGCCTCTGAACTAGATGTGAAGACAGGGAGGCAGAGAAAACCCATGCGCTGGTTAAAAGAGGAAGAGAAGAGGAAGAAAGGGTAGGTGACGGTGATATAAAGGTGAAGGAAAAAGGGAGTCTCGATGGACTGAGCGCCATTAAGAAGGAAACCCGCAGAGGAAATTGCAAGGGAGCTGGAACAAGGAGAGAGGACAAGCTGGGGAGCCCAAACGCTGCAAAGATTCCACCTTTCTCTCTCTAGACTCTGTTCCACTGCAACCCACATGCAGTTCCTTCCTCAGTGCACACTCTTTTTCTCACACTTCACAAGGCAGGTCGTTGCGTGGCCATTTTAGGGCTCTATGAGGATTTGAAGCTTGAGAGGGAGATCGAGACATGAATGAAGTAGATAGAGAAGGTGATCGATGGTTGGATGCACAGATAGAGATAGATTGATAGATAGATAGAGAGAAGAGAGAGAAAATGGAGAAGAACTTTCTCTCTCTAATATATCCAGCTTTTTCTGATACTGATGGGAGGTTGATGTGGTGGATATTGGAAAGACTGCGTACTTTACCTGATCAGGTGCAATCACTAGGCGATCATTGATCCCATTTTTTCTCTAGTTAGTAATAAAGATAACACTTCTCTCTTCTCTCTTTCTCTCTCTCACTCCATGTCTTTCCTTATAAATCTTATCTCTCCGACAAGAAGCACATCCCCTCCTCTTTCTTCTTCTCTTCTCTCGACTGCCAGAGCAACATGTCTACGTGCAGTTCTCTCTTCGATCTCTCAGAGCGACTCTGCTACGTGCAGTGTGGTTTCTGCAACACCCTTCTCCTTGTAATCTCTTTGGTTTTACTCACTAAAAGCTTCTCGCTCATTCTCTTTCTAAAATCCTGCTCGTCAACGGCAGGTAAGCGTTCCATGCAGCAGCCTGTCGAAGATGGTCACCGTCAGATGCGGCCATTGTCAAGGGCTTCTCGTCGTTGACATGAGCAGCGTTCCCCTCGTTCCTTGGCAACTTCTATCATCTCTTGAAGTGAGCGAAGTCTTTGATCATTATTGTCTCACATTGTATATTTTTATGTAGGGTTTTCTCCATCTTGATTCAATCTCACGCCTTGATATCATTAGAGCATAGTATCTCTCTCTCTCTCTCTCTCTCGATATCGATATAGATACAAATGCAGCCGAAGAAGGAGATCAGCCATAACAACTCTCTAGAACATGAAGTCAGTGATCTGGCAGTTGAAGAGGAGCAAGAACGATATGAAGAAGAAGAAGAAGAAGAAGAAGAGGACGAGGATAGGCCGACAAACACCATCGTCAACAAGCGTAAGTTCATCGTCGACGAGAGAGAGATGGAGAGAAAGAGAGTGCACGAAGTGCATGCTCGTTTTCATCATGAGGGTTTTGTTGTCTTGTTCAGCTCCTGAGAAGAGGCAGAGAGCTCCGTCGGCTTACAACTGCTTCATCAAGTGGGAAAGCAACTTGATTGAGCGGTTATTAACTGTAAAGTGGATTGACATTGCGGGGGCTTATGCAGGGAGGAGATAAAGAGGATCAAAGGGAGATATCCCCGCATCACTCATAAGGAAGCATTCAGCACTGCAGCTAAAAATGTAGTGTACCCTCTGTGAGAGAGAGAGGGAGTGAGAGAGGGGGGGGGGGCAGAGGGAGAGAGAAAGAGAGAGGGGGGGAGAGGAGAGAGAAAGAAAGAGAGAGATAGAGAGAGGGGGAGAGGGAGAGAGAAAGAAAGAGAGAAATAGAGAGAGCGGGAGAGGGAGAGAGAGAGAGAGAGTGGGGGAGAGGGAGAGAGAGAGAGAAAGAGAGAGATAGAGAGAGGGGGAGAGGGAGAGAGAAAGAAAGAGAGAAATAGAGAGAGGGGGAGAGGGAGAGAGAAAGAAAGAGAGAAATAGAGAGAGCGGGAGAGGGAGAGAGAGAGAGAGAGATAGAGAGAGGGGGAGAGGGAGAGAGAAAGAGAGAGAGATTGAGAGAGATTGAGAGGGAGAGAGAGAGATAGAGAGAGGGGGAGAGGGAGAGAGAAAGGGAGAGGGAGAGAGAAAGAGAAAGACAGAGGGGGAGAGGGGGAGAGAGAGAGAGAGTGAGAGAGGGAGAGAGAGAAAGGGAGAGAGACAGAGAGAGAGACAGAGAGAGAGGCCTAGAAATGAGGAGATAGATTCAAACGTCTGACTGGTCCTTGTCATCATCTTCAGTGGGCTCACTTCCCTCGAATTCAGCACAAGGGTGAAGGCGAGAGTGGCAGCTTAGGGTTTGAAGAGCTTGTGGGGAAGACCGCTGTTGCTGATGAGGTAATGACGGCACTTCCCTTCTCCCATCGGTTTTCCTCTCGGGGCAATTTCTTTCTGACTCTATTTGGTGTTGGGAAGAGAAGAAAGCATCTGGGTTCTTCAATGTCATCTAGGGTTTATGCTCATCTGCCCTCCTCCGGTAGGTTTTCCTTTTAGGGTAACGTCTTTACGCCTCTACTGGGGAGAGGAGCAGCATTTGAAGTTCTTCCTCCGTCTTCTAGGGTTTATGTGCAAGACTCGCACGAAACCCTGACCCTGGAACTCCAAAACCTTGCTATCTATAGAATCCTCAAGGGCTCTTCAAGTAGGTTTCGCTGTCCATTTCTGTACATTATCCAGAGGACAACCGCGCAGCTGAGAGAAGAGGGTCCGTCCTTAAAGTCTGGTCTTTTCACCAGGAAAATCGTCCATTTTTCGCTCAAGTTTTAGTTCTCCCTCACGGTTTCCTTTCCTGGTAGATGGAAAAGGAGATAAATGGCTTGCCCAAGAAGAAAATCCCAAGAAGAATGGCGTCGTTCGAGTGAGGTTTCTCTCTCAAAGAAATTCGCCACCGCTAGCTTTCCCTTGGTTTTATCATGATGGGCATTTGAAGAGATATTTCTAATGAAAAATAGCAGCTTTCTGGGAGAAATTCTCCCTGTTTTTCTCTGACTCTGTGTTCCTCTGTCTCTGTCTCTGTCTCTGCCACTCTCTCTGTCTCTGCCCTCTCTCTCTCTCTCTCTCTCTCTCTCTCTCTCTCTGTTTGCTCCACATCGCCATCTCTTTACGTGATCATTTCACTTCTTTTCTTGTGTCACACCCTTCTCTCTCTATGTGTGTATAAGTATAAACATAACATCTCTCTCTCTAGCTTAAAAAAATTTCTCTTTCATCATTTACCCCCAAAGAGAAAAAAAATCGGCTACCCGAAAATGAAGAAAATAGGGTTACATTGACATCAAGCAGGTGATGCGACTATTTTAGAGTGCTCATGGCATTGACAAGCTTCTTTCTTTGTTGAAGTGCCTGCCGCCTGTCTCCTCCGAGGGAAACTAGAGATTCTTGCATGAGGTTTGTCTGCATGAAAAGGAGCATTTCAGTCATTAACTTGCGCAGCGAAAGCTAGAGAGAGAGAGAGAGAGTGAGTGAGAGAGAGAGCTCACAGACTGAAGGCTTGAATGCTATTTCTCGGAAGTACTCGCTAAAGAAGCTTCTGTTCTCTTTCAGCAGTTCCTTCCAAACTGCAGAAATCATCCGCATCTTCATTAGCAGAAATCCAGAGATATTTTGTTCAGTGTGTACTCGCAGGGAGATATACAGAGAGAGAGATCGATAGATAGATAGATACACAGAGAGAGAGAGAGAGAGAGAGAGAGAGTGACAGAGAGTTTCTTCCGAGTTACGACAAGAATATATGGGCGGATTGGAAAGAGGAAATGAGTGAGAGACACAGAGACACAGAGTGAAGATAAAGATGGAGGGAGAGAGAAAGAGATAAACATGAAGAGGGAGGAAGAGATAAGCATGCAGATAGAGAAAGAGATAAGCAGAGAGAGAGCGGAGAGAGAGCATCCAACTATCCACCACAATTCAAAAGGGGCTCGACAACGAATACGGCGTTGCCGGGTAGAGAGAGAGAGAGAGAGAGAGAGAGAGAGAACCAGTAA
Organism: Lemna minuta; assembly: GCA_024174645.1. Lineage (NCBI taxonomy): Eukaryota > Viridiplantae > Streptophyta > Magnoliopsida > Alismatales > Araceae > Lemna > Lemna minuta. The sequence continues at coordinate 5,443,122 of CM044105.1, forward strand.
GCGTGACGAGAGGGCGAATGCCGGCGCGCGAGGCGAGGGCATGCACGGTGTCGTCCCGGCTCATGCGCATGACCAGACACTTCTCGATCAAATGCTGAACCTGCTCCATCAATTAATCCAACCCATCAAACAACATTCTCCCTCAATCTCTCTCTCCCGCTCTCAAGACTCACCATGCTAATGTGCCTCTGCGGATCGCAGTGGAAGCAAGGGACTCCCTGATCCCCCTGTTTCTCCTCGTCGCCCGGCATCTCTGACAGAAGCTCTAGAGAGAGAAGATACGGGATAATAGAGATAGAAAGAGGGTACGAAAAGCGAAAAAGTGCACTCCTTTGGGGACGAGATATTTCTGGTTTTATACGGGGCGGGAGATAGTTTGCAGGGACTGAAGGGCTCCCCGTCATTGTTATCCGCATAATATCTGATCGGAGGGCCGAAAAGCGCAGGGCAATCCGGAGCTAGGATTCACCTCATCCTCTTCTGGAGATAAGAGGAGAGAGAAAGGAGAGAGAGAGAGATTCCATCCGCCATTATTCTGCACATCCCCCTTGGTAAAGAATCGCCGTCTCGTGCTTTTACCTGCACTCCAGCTCCGTCGCCCTCGGCTGAGGTCGAGGGAGATATTTATTTGGTGGGACCCATCATCTGGTCAACCAATCAGCGCTCCGCGAGTAGTTTCCTCGGATAAGAGAACGTAAATTCGGTAAACGAGAGGAGATATTTTATGTGGGACCCATGCACCGCTGCCGGTGGGGGACCCATCACACAAAATTCAGTAAACGAGAGGAGATATTTTATGTGGGACCCATACACCGCTGCCGGTGGGGGACCCATCACACAGCTTGGCATCGTCCTTTTCAGCGCTTGAAACAGGAAATGGAATTAATAATTGATTATTTTAACCAATCCTGTTCTATCACGTGTAAGGATGAAGATGAAGGGGGGAAAATGGAGGAATATTTCTAAACCTAGGAACTTTTGCAAATTTAAGAAGGTTCGAGGGATGAAGAACAATGGAGGAATTCAGATAGATTTCTTGAATTGGACTTTCTGAGAGTTGGCGTAGGGATTGATTTCTTATGAACTATAGAGGGTCTTCCAAAGGTCCAATGTTGCAATTGAAGAAGAACTAGAGTCATTTAGTTTCATGGGCAAGTTTTCTAATTCAATTGGAAATAAATAGAGTAATGGCCTTTTGTGGATGACTAAACCATCACGCTATCGAAGACGCTCTAAATATCAAGCTAGGACTCGAGAATTTTGACCAAACATTATACAATAAAATTCAAAACAACTTGGCATGGGGGAATTTTGAAATTCTTGAAGATTCTTGAGTTCTTGATCGCACTAGCCCTTTCCTCACAGTCTCCAAAGGAGAAACGAGAGAAAAATGTCTCACAATCTAGAGATAAATAAAGAAGAGAAGTCTATTCATACGAGGATCAATTAGGAAGAGAAAATCTCCATATCTAAGGAGAGCAGAAGAAAAAAAGACTTTTATTTTTTGCTCCATATCCAAGGAGCAAAGAGATGCAATAAAATTCCACAATGTCAACAGAGTTTTTATATTTCTTCGATGTGAATTACTGAGAAGAGAAGGGGCATCATGAAATGTGTTGTCACAAAGATAGGTGATCATGAAATTTTTCAAATGGAAACCTATGAAGGACTAATGAGAGACTCACAAACTCTTAATATTGAATAGTTTCCTCGAGTTGACTTTGACCTACAAAGTCTCAATGATGACTTCGTCCTTTGCGCATTTGCAAGAGGGAAAGCGTTTGATGACTTATGATAAAGTCAACTATACTAAGTCCTTCCAAAAAAGGTTTGTCAATGCTTAAACACCTTGTGATAAATATCCTTGGGTCTTGACTAAAAAAAAAAAGAGTATGGACTTAGTCTTTTTAATTGACCTCACCACTGTGATCTAATCAAATCCTTTTTATTTGAGCTGACTTCATAGATACAGGTGTAAACAATGAGAAACTAATGATTTCAGATCATTGTATCTCTAACTTAGGCTTCAAAATAAGGAGTTTGCCCTTGGATGAAAACTTCATAACAATCTATCCTTATCGAGCCAAAAATTTTATTTGCTAGTGTTCGCAAGACAAAATTGATACAAATCTTTGTAATGGTGGTAATTCATAAACTAATGGGTATAATTATCCTTAAAATATCTATTTTCATGTTTCATAAGTGCAACAATTCAATATAAAAGAATTTTGTTGATATATTTTTCACTTTTTTTATGAATGCACAATTTAACGTTTATCGATAAACAATATTAGTGATGGATACTACCCTGATTTCCTAAGTTAAAATTTATTTTAAAGGTTTCCAAGGTTTCTTAATTCTCTCTTAAATAATCTATTTGATTTTAAAGAAAAAAATTGATGAATGGATTTTTCTAAGAATTAAGGTTGTGAGGTTTTTAAGGCTCAACATATTCGTCAAACATTTAATAGAGGTCAAAAATATAAAAAAGATCAAATAATAAGAAATTTTCTTTGAAAAGATCGATTTAAGGAAAATGTGGGTCCTTCTAGGAAAGATGCACTTATAATTAACTCCTATAATTCAAGAAGTGACCAAGCTATTTTTGGTGAGAAAATTCCTAAAGTGGATCAAAGTTAGGAGGTCTATAAATAGTCACTCGTTTTTTATGATCTTATCTCTTGCTATTATCTAATTTTCTCTCAAGAAATTCTCTTGTGAAAAATCTAAATTTGAAATAGAAATGCAAATTCTCTCTCTCTCTCTCTCTCTCTCTCTCTCTCTCGCATCAGGATCTTCTCTCTTTATCACTCTATTGTGCTCAATGGGTTTACTAGTGCTGATATGCAACTACACTATCTGTAATAGAAGCTCCTACCCGGAATTGTTGAAAACAAAGATTTCTATATATAGGTAAGTTTTACACTTTCTACTCCATGTTGACTTCCACTTTGAAGAGTCATGCATAATGGATGTCAACTTCAATGGGTAATTCATGTCCATGCATTTTGGGTTTCTTGTAAATCCCTCTCTCTGTGTTTCACCTTAATGTCTTTACCTAAAAAATGACATATTAGATGTTTCATTCAAGAACTGATGAGCTTCATCTATTCCTTTTTATTTGGCATTGACTTAGTAAAAAAATCATTTTAGAGCTTAGACATAATTAATGATTAGATATTATTACTCCTTTAAGCATTTCATAGTAAAAAGATTTTAAAAGTAGAAATAGTAGAAATACATGTTAGCATGTCTTTTATGTTTATTATCTCCTTGACCACACAAAATTATTCTCGTATAGGTAAGCTACTCGATAGCTCATCCAAAAACATCACCCATTATTATCTTCTCTTAGTCTTGTTTTCGTTCGCACTTGGGATTCACCTCCAAACAAGTTCACTGGGATACCTAAATCAGATCCCATATAAAATTTAAAAGGTTGTGAAATTCAATGATATACATTGAAGGAAGGCTTGCTTGCTCCTTAGCTTAGCCCTCTAATTTCATAATATAATATCTTAGGTATTTTAGTTTTGATCATGCCATAATTAATCAATTTTGATGCTCCACTATGTCTAAGAAGATAATCCAACAACCACGCCCAACTCTCCCAATCTAATCACTCTCTCCTCGGTAAAAAGGCTATTCTTGGATACTCTTGATTAATTGAGTATGTGGACCGGTTTTCATTAAATATCTTCATTGAAACATGTTCTAAACTCATCCTTGCCTCTCATAACATGCAATTTCATGCATTTTATGCACTTTTTTCCTTGAAAATCTAATAGAAAATGCAGGTTATCATAATTTAAATGATTAAAATGATAATTCTTATATTTTAAAGGATATTCTTGATTTTTGATAAATTAATCGTATTTTATGAGCATTTTAATGCCATTGATTCATCAAGAATATTATTTTATACATATATAATGAATTGACATTTTTTCTGAATTTTTTGTAGAATTTTTAGAAATTAACATCATTAAAATAAATTTTTATATAAAAAGAAAATAAAATGAAAAGAAATATATAAATAAGGGGAAAAAGATGAGAGAGAGAGAGAGACATTCTCTCTTGCTCTCTCTCTCTCCCAATAGCTCTCCCTATCTCCCTATTGCTCTCCCCTAATCGCTTTCTCTCTCTATCTTGATCGCTCTCTCTCTCTCTCTCTCCCACGATCTCTCACTCTTCCTCCTGTTTCTTCTTCCTCCTCTCCCCACGCACGTTTGTGCGCGTAAGGGAGAGCTTCTTCTTCCTCTTCTTCCTAGGTGTGCGTGAGTAAGGGGGAGGAGGAAAGCCCCTTCTTCCTTATTTTCTTCTCTTCATCTACTTCCTTATCCTCTCTTTTCTCGCGCATGTGTCCATGCGAGAGTAAAGAGGAGAAAATTTTCTCCCCTTCTCTTCCTCTTCACCCTTGTGCGGGCATACGGGGGAGGAAAAGATCCTCTCTCCCCTCTCTAAATTCTTCCCTTTCCCTCTCGCTCTCTCTCATATGTGTGCGTTGACAAAGCGAATTAGTGAGATTGTTGAAAACACATGGATAAAAATCAAAACATTTACCAAAATAACCAATTTAAAGAAATAATCATGAATTGAACAGTATAGAGGTGAATAAGGGTCGAATCCATAGAGAATTAAGGTATTTTTGAGGTATTCTTTGAAATTTGATCTAATCAGACCATGAAATGAGGTGAGAAATTAAGGGTTTTGATAAATGTGAAAAGCTAACTCGAAGGCAAAATCTACGGAATAAAAAAATCACTAAATTTGGATCAAATTCATGGAGAAATCAATGAGTGAATCAGAGAGAAATTTCCGAACAAGAAAATCGCAAAAAACCAAAATTAAAATTGAAATCGACTAAATCTACAATTCAAAATTGAAATCTAATGTTATAGGAAGAAAGATTAAGATGAAAACACGATTTCTAACCCAAGATAGCGCTCGAATTGATAAAATTTCTCGCCAGAACAAGGCTATTCTTTTCTTAAATTCGAAGACGATAGTTGGCATTCAAGAATCGATTTCTCCCTATTCTCTCAACAAAATCTCACTTTCAAACACTCCATGGATGCGAAAATTGATCTATAATCGATTAGAAGCAAGAGATTCAAGGATTGTAGTGTCTAGATAGTTCGATTACTCGAAAACCCAAGAATGATTGATATCATTGAAGAACATCTCAATTTATAGGAAGAATTGGGTGTAACCGTCAGTGTCAACATTTAATCTTCGATCAATAGCTCTGATGAAACGCAAATATATGAATCGTTATGCTTAAATCACATCTATTAGATTAAAGATGAACCATCGAGATTTCGCCACGTCGCGTGTGAAGAAGAAATGCATGAAACGCTATCCGTTCAATCTTGATCTAATGCTCCCGGATGCATTTTGTCAGTTTTGATCTCAGCCGTTATAAATCTTCATATGAACGGCTGAAATCAAATCATTTTAAAATAATTTCTTGATGAACCAAAGTGCGTCACGTGCCCCTTCACTTAAGTGATGATCAACGATCACGATTAAATTGTGCTACCGAACGCTCCACACGGCGCCACGTCTCCTGCGCACATAAAAACATAAAAATAGTCTCACATGAAAAAAATCAAGGCAATTCGATGTGTGTATATAAGGTATAAGCTATTTAGAGAGAGGGCGTTATCCTAAAAAGGAAGCTATAATGCTTCCTTTTCACTCTCTAAATACACTCTCACACACGTGCGCGCACACGCACACCCATGCGCGCACACAGACGTGCGCGCCACGTGGCGATGCCATTTTCACCCCCTCCACATCAGCACGTGAAATAAAATTAATTTTTTACTCATTTAATTCAAAATAAATCGAATTAAATTCATAAAAAAATCAGAAAAATTCTTTAAAAATCTCTAAAAATCAGAAAATTCATAACTTTTAAAATACAACTCCAAATTAGTCCAAATTTATTTAATTAGATCAGAAATTAAATTATCCATCATTCTAAAAAGTCAAATTTAATAAATAACAAGAGAATGAATTTTTATTTAAAAAATATACTCATTTCTTTTAGAATTTACAACTTATAAACATAAGTGAGTGTATAAAAAGTTATTTCTCTTATTATTTAGCATTAAAACCTCATTATAATCTCAAATAAAAAATGAGGATAATCTAATCTTAAAATATTTATCTTTAATTTATCGTAATTATCCCTAAATTGGTGCATTTTGAGATTATAACTTATTTTCATATAATGATAGATAAACACTAAAAAATATGATAACATGCATTAGAATGAAATGTTTTATGCCTTAATTTTCATTAATAATCATATATTTTCATGTATAATTTGCATGTTATTACACCCCCAAACTTAAATGATTGCTAGTCTCTTAGCAATTTACTATATAATCTCCCTTGAAGGTTCTTTCATCCTTTAATCCTACACTTAAAGAGGTGGAGTGTATGAATGTATGATTACGTTTTCCTCATAGTATAGGCCATAATGATCTAGATTCTATCTCTAGGCTGACTTCTTTAGTGCATATTAAGGTAGTTCTCATCGGCTAATTGATGAGACGAGACCGCGAGGTCGTCGATTTCACACGGTCTCGTGTCAAAAATCAATCCAAACTTACCAATTTTAAGAGTTAATCACGAATTCAAGGGTATCATGGTAAATAAGGGTCGAATCCACAGGGAATTTAGGTATTTTTTTGAGGTATCTTTTGGAATTTGGTCAAATTGGATGATGAATTGAGGTGAGAAATTAGGGAAAATGGTTTTTTTAGAAAGATAACTTCAAAACGAATCCATGGAATCAAGAATCATCGAATTTGGACTTGATTTCGCGGAGAAATCGAAATTTAAAGTGGAGAGAAAATGTCGAGCGTGAAAATGAGCGATTTTAGGTAAAATTTGATAAAATTAACTTCTAAATCCTAATCTAAACTAAAATTAAACATTATAGGAGGATAATTAAGGTAAAACCACTTGCACTAAACCCATTTAGCGATCGAAATGTCACGCTTAACCCGATTAATCGCGAAGAACACCAAGAACGTCACGACGAGCTTCAAGTGTCGATTTCTCCCTCAATTTTCCACCAAATCTCGACTTCTACCCCTCCGTGGATGTGGAATTGAAAGAGGAAGAGGAAGAACTTGAGAGAAATGAGAGGATCGGTGTCTATACAAGTCAATTTGATTGAAATCCAACTCGAATACATACATCGACGAAGAAAAAGTCTATTTAAACGAAATTTGGGCGTAACCGTCCGATCGTTTCGATCGACGGTTACGATGAAACGGTCCATCGTGGACCGTTTCGATTAAGTCGTGGCCGTCGGATCGTGATGGACGGCCACGATTTGATACATAGATAGATGTTATAAAAACGCCTGAATATCGCCCCTTGGATCGCAATCGAACGGCCGAGATGCTTCCGGAGAGATTAAATCTCGTCCGTTATAACGCCTCAATTAAGGCACGTGCTTGATTGATCTCCGGTGCACCCCGCCTCCACGCGATCGACGCGTGTGATGTCGCCACGTTGCAGAGAATCCGACCGTTATAACTCGTCTTAAAGAAGCACGTGTTTGATTGATCGAGCGGTGGTCCACGACGCATGCGATCGACGCGTGAGATCGACGCGTCAACCCGATCCGACGCCTCTCCGTCAGCCACGTCACCTGCGCATCAAAAGACTGTGTGGGACATAGTCCCACACGGAATTAATTTACGAAACCGTCGGGTTTAAAAGACCCGACGGTTTAAAGGGGTAATAACCCTTCCCATCTAGGGAAGGCTGAAGACCCATTATATATATAAAAAATAAATAAATATACTATAAATATAATACGCACCACGTAGGCGCTGCGCGGGTCCGCGTGGCTCTACCATGTGGCCTTGCGTGCCACGTCGCACCCGCGTGGGACCTGCGCGCTTTTTGCCTTTTATTTATTTATTTTAAACATTTTTTAAATAGAAAATAAAATCATAAAATTGGGAAAAATCTAGAAAAAATCCCTAAAATTGTAAAAATCATATCTTTTAAAATACAACTTCAAATTAATCCAAATTTCTTTCATTTGATCTGAAATTTAATTATCTATCATTCTAAAAATTCAAAATATTTAAATAACAAGAGATTTAATTTATATTTCAAAAATACACTCATTTTCTTAAGAGTTTAAGTTTATAAATTTAAATGAATGTTTATAAAAGTAATTTCTCTTGTTATTTAACTTTAAAAACACTTATAATCTCAATTAAAGATGGGTTATAAAATCTTTTAATCTTTAATTCATCATAATTAACCCTAAATTAACGCATTTTGAGATTATAACATAAAATTGCATAGAATGATAGAAATACACTCAAAATATGATAACATGCACATAAATATAATGTTTTATGCCTTAATTTGCATTAATAATCATGTTTTATCATGTTAAGATTGCATGTTATCACTAATGCTTGAGTCTTATTCTCGATTGTGATCAAGGTAAGCATATCTAAGGTTTGATGCTATATGGATGAAAAGATCCTCACACTCTCATGAGCAGATGTAATTCCTTACCCTCTCCACAAATACATCACTCCTTTCCTAAAATTTTTGTATTCCCCTCAACTCGTCTTCATCCTATGACGAGTGCATTTGGCAAAGGGATTTCTTATCTTTGGGATACAATGTGATGAGGTGGCTGGAAGAATAAAAAGACACTATATCTAAAGGAATGACGTGGTTAAATGCTTAAATTGCATGTAAACAAAAATGGATTTTTAAAAACAAAGGAGGTACCACTTATGATAATTATACTCCCAAATGATGTGGATAGTGATGGATAATAGGGGTAGATGGAAAATGGTAGAGATGGTGGTGGAAGTGGTAAAGATGGAATGGAAGAGAAGATATTTTCCCTAACTTATTTTCCTTATTTTCATTTCTTCTTATTTCTCTCTTTTGCTTGCTTTTTCTCATCTTTTTTTTAATACTTCACAATTTCAGAAGAATTTACATGAAATAAGGATGTGGAGGAGTTTTTGGTTTTGAAGAGAGTATGCGACAAATGTCAAGTGTAGTGTGAAGGGATATGTACATATGAGAGAAATATAGAAAACTGTAATCAATGAGTGAATCACTTGGGAGTGCTATTATCATGAGTGAAGCTAAAACAAAATGATGTAACTACTTGACTGGATTGGAAAAGATAGAACTATATGCCTAACGAGAAGATAGGTACATTAAGAATTATGGTTCATTCGCACTCTTTTGAGGGGAAGTTTGGAAGCGAGGAATTCTCACACTGAGCAGGTTCGGCTGAAGTAAGGTGGGCGATAGTAATTTGACATTAACTTCTATAAAAAACTCTCCATTTAATCCCCATACTATTTCAACCTTTTGATTACTCATTGTTCCTCGGTGTCCGCTAGATGCCCACCCCCAAAGAAGTTAACCTTTAAAAATAATCCCATGGTGTTTCTAGATCATTTAGCTTTATTATTCAAAATATAATCATATTGGCTATAAGGCCCTTACTTCTACGTCTCTAGTAGATAGGATATCTAAATGTCAAGACTTCTAAGGTGGGGTACAGTGATAAAAATTTGGAAAATAAGAGTTTTTAGAATGTAGAATTTTAAAATTTTTTTTAAAAAATGGTTGAGTTTTTCTAAGTTCTCACCCCCCAACTAAAACTTGTCATTGCCCTCAATGAAATTTTCATACTCATGAAAAAGATAGCAAAAATACCAAGCATGGCATGAAAAAGATACAAGAATGTGGTGAGAAGAGAAGGGTTTAGAAAAAGTCATTGATGCGTTTTGATGCTCATTCATGGGATTTTTAGTGCGTGTGCCCTCTCCATAGTGTAGTTCTTCTCTGACAACTACAAAAAATAAAAATAAAAAGTACAAGAAGAAAAAAAATGGTAAGATAATCTTGGGGTGCCTCCTAAGAAGCGCTAAGTTTAATGTCATCAGTCAAACGAAAATCTAATGAAGCTCACTACTACCAAAGGGGTGAGGGTGATATCGTTGTCACGTCCTCGAGTACCTCGAGAAGATGAAGATTCACTGTATCTGCTAGTGCAGGTTGCTTTGATGTCAGGTAAGGCTTGAGACGATGGCCGCTTACCTTGATCTGTCTGTCAGATTTTATGTCGGAGATGAGTACTGATCTGCCCTCAAACAATTCCAGAACCACGTAAGGACCGTCTGACGGAACGAAACTGCGAGGTCGTTGAAAACAAACGGTCTCGTGTCAAAACAAAGTCCAAGCTTACCAATTTTATGAAATTAATTCGAACTGAGGGGTATAATGGTAAATATGGGTTGAATCCACAGGGAATTAGGGAAATTCTTGATGATCTCTTCGAATTTGATCAAATCAGATGATGAATCGGTGATAGAAATTGGGGAAAATGGTATTTTATGAAAGAGGACTTGAAGACGAATCTACGGAATAAAAAATCAATGAATTTTACTTTGATTTCGCGGAGAAATTGAAGATTGAAGATGGATGAATTTTCTGAAAACATAAACAACAAAATTACCAAAAATTAGATTGAAATTACTTAAATTAATGATTCTAAAATGAAATTAAATACTAAACGAAGATAGATTAGGATAAAACATGATCCCTAACCCACAATTGCGATTGAATTGATCCAATTAATCGCCGGAATCAAGGCTATTCATCAAAATCCAAAAATCACGATTCGTGGAGTTCATGCGTCGATTTCTTCCTCGTCGATCGTCGAAATCTTGATCTCAAGCACTCTGTAGACATGGAAATGAGTCTAGAAGCAATTGGGATTAAGAGATTCAAGAGATTTGGTGTTTAAACAATTTGATTTACTTGAATTGCTCTCGAAATGCTTTACAATCTTGAAGAACATCTCAAATTATAGGGCAATTTGGGCGTAACCATCCGATCTTCATTTAATATGCGATCAAAGGCTCTAATAAAATGCATCGGATTCGAATCGTTACTGTTAAGTTGCAACCGTTGGATCACTGATCAACGCCCGAGATGAAGCCACGTCGCAACCGTTATAAAAACGCATCAAATGGTCGTTGTTGGATCGCGATTGGGCGATTTTTGATGCGTTTTCATCGGTTTAATCTGAGACGTTATAACTCCTTTAATCAACGGCTCTGATTAAATCATTTAGAAAATGATTCGCCGAAAAATCGTGTTGCGTCACGTACCCTCCTCTTTAGGTGAAGATCAACAGTTTTAATTCGTCGCACGATCGGATGCTCCATAGGCTGCCACATCGCCTCCTTGCATCGATCGTTGATCGCGACGTGATCGGACGCTCCAGATCGCGCCACGTCACCTGCACATTTTAAATAATCTGAAAATTTGATTTTAAATTGGGTAAACATCTTATAGTGGCACGATCTTTCATTTTAGGTCCAGATTGTGGCACCACCTTTTTCTATGTCCAGATTGTGGCACCACGTCAGCATTCCCACTGAGGTGGACGGTTTTGTTATTCCGTCCCCTACGTGGCTGCCACGTTTTGTCCAGATTGTGGCTGCCATGTTTTGTCCACGTCTTCATTCTCTCTCTCTCTTTATTCTCTCTCTCTCCCTCTCTTTCTCTCTTCTCTTTCTTCTCTCCCCCTCAGCGACGGTCTCTCTCGCGACGGAGAGCACAGTCTCTCTCTCTCTCTCCCTCTCTTTCTCTCTTCTCTTTCTTCTCTCTCCCTCAGTGACGGTCTCTCTCTCTCCCTCTCTTTCTCTCTTCTCTTTCTTCTCTCTCCCTCAGCGACGGTCTCTCTCTCTCCCTCTCTCTCTCTTCTCTTTCTTCTCTACCCCTCAGCGACGGTCTCTCTCTCTCCCTCTCTCTCTCTTCTCTTTCTTCTCTACCCCTCAGCGACGGTCTCTCTCGCGGAGGCTGAATTGCTGCCACGTTGCGAGCGTTTGAATGGATAAGTCTACCGTATCCAGTAGTCAACGCGAGACGCACACGGTCAAAGTAAGGACCCATGTACGACTAGAAACGGCGGAGAGAATTGTTGACGAGAAGACGGCTGCAAGCGAATGCTTCATCCGGGAGACTATTTCTAAGAAGCACCTCCGGCGGAAAGAGAGGAGAGAGAGAGAGATGCGGCTCCCCCAAGTTTGTGGAGAAAAGGAGGCCGGTTTGATTCGAAGCAAAGCCGGCCAGTTGGACTATAGTGGGAGTATAATACATAATGGTGTTGATCCCCACAAACTGCTGAAAGACCTGCAGACCGACTCCGGCAATGAGGCCTCTCCTCACGACCGCCGTCTTCCACAATTTGAACAGGTTGACTTTCTCCGTTGACCATTGTTCCCGGATCTCCGTTTGGATCGATTCCCGGAGATCCTCGATCTCTCTTTCCACTTCACGGGGCAGATAGATTCTCCGGAGTATGGTCTCTGCTTCTTCCTCTCTCCCCTGATGCAGTAAAATCAACGCGATAAAATCTGATAAGCGGTTTTGTCGACCTATTTGTGGGTTGTTCACTTGAACGGAGAGGAACCTTTTTGCAAAGCCAGCGGGGCGACTCGGGCAGGAACATCATCAGGACGAATTGGAGCAGGGCAGGGACTCCCGCTATTCCCAGCATCCATCTCCATGTTCCTGGCGTCTGGGGCGCACATTAGTAAACAACATCTGACTGTGGGTGTGAGTGTGGCCCTCACCAGGTTAATGAGAGAGAGAGAGAGAGAGAGAGGAACTGGCCACCGGTGATGAGGAAGCCATTGGTACTGACGAGAGCTCCTCTTATTCGAGTGGGGGAAGATTCGGAGATATAAAGAGGAGAGGTCATTGAAGCCATCCCCACTCCGAAACACACGAGCAGGCGCCCAACAATGATAACGGCCAGGCTCGGCGCTGCCGCCATTACGATTGCACCCCCGAAGAAGAGCAAGTCAGCAGCGAGAATCGCCCTCCGTCGCCCGAACACGTCGTTCACGTACCCTCCTGCCGCCGCCCCCACGATCGCCCCCGCCACTGCCATGCTTACTATAATTTCCTGAATTCAACAAAAAGTTCGTTTTTTCAGAGAGAGAAAGAGAGGGAGAGAGAGAGAGACCGTCGCTGAGGGGGAGAGAAGAAAGAGAAGAGAGAAAGAGAGGGAGAGAGAGAGACCGTGCTCTCCGTCGCGAGAGAGTGTTAGAACCAATCACTCATTCTCACCGTGGCGATTCTCTTGATCACACTCACCCGACTCTAATCACTCAGAACAGGAAGGAAAATATTCTTGAAAATCATACACTTCACTCTGCTCTTCCGAGGGTACACACCGTTATTTAAAGAACAAAAACAAAAGAAAGAACAACAACGGAATTAATGGCATGTGGGGCCCACGTGCTCCTTGTTCGATCCGCACCGTTATAACCCGAGTAGATGGACGCTCAGGATTATTTCCACTCAAGTCTTGTACTGTTGCCGCGAGATGCTGATCTAACGGCTCAGATTACTCCCACATACACCTCCTTAGTCTGAGGTTTACTTCACTTTAACAATGCCAATCCTCTCCCGAAAATCCACAAATTTTGATATACCGAGTGGCTTCGTAAAAAGATCAGCTAGTTGATCCTCCGTCCGCACATGTTTCAACTTCACCTTCCCTTCCTCCACGTAACTTCGAATAAAATGATAGCGAACATCGATGTGTTTTGTTCGTCCATGATGAACTGCATTTCGGCTAATCTCAATAGCCGATTTGTTGTCAATACACAGATCAAAGTCTTCGACGTCATCTCCAATCAATTCGTGCATAAACCTTCTTATCCAGATACCTTGGCATACTGATAATGCGGCCGAAATGTACTCAGTCTCACATGATGACAGAGCAATTACCTTCTGTTTGCAACAGTTCCACGCAATTGGTTTTGATCCATAGAAAAAAAATTGCCCGAAGTACTCTTTCGATCATCTAAGTCTCTTGCGTAATCACTGTCGCAATATCCCAATAACCTGCATTCTTTGTCTTTACCATACACTAAACCATAATCCGAAGTCCCCTTTATATACCTCAATATTCTTTTTTCTGCTGCCATGTGGTTTGAGTACGGTTTGCTCATAAACCGACTCAAGTAACTTATTGAGAAGATCAGATCAGGTCGAGTTAGAGATAAGAATCTCAAACAGCCGATCAACTTCCTAAAGTAAGTGGATTCCACTTCCTCTCCTTCACCTTCTCTGTTTAGTCCCAGTCGACACTCCATGGGAGTTTTAGCCGAATTACACCCTTTCATATTAAATTCTTCAAGAATTTTCAACGCATAGTTTGTTTGACATAATCTGATATCGGATTTCCCTTGTATCACCTCAATACCCAAGTATGAGTTTAATAAACCGAAGTCAGTCATTTCGAATTTTGTCTTCATAGAGGATTTAAATTCCTCAATTCTCTGAGTATTTGATCCACTGATGATCAAATCGTCCACATATACTCCAACCAAAATTCTATCTCCTTTGATGTTAGATATATAAACTTCTTGATCATTAACACTTTTAATAAATCCAATTGATCTCAGTGTATTATCCAACTTAGAATTCCATACTCTTGGGGCTTGTTTAAGCCCGTAGAGAGCTTTTCTCAATCTCAGGACATAATCCTCTTTTCCCTTTTTTATAAAACCTTCCGGTTGATGCACATACACCTCCTCTTTAATCTCACCATTAAGGAATGCGGATTTTACATCAAGGTGATGTAAATCCCATTCCAATTGTGCTGCAAGAGCTATTAAAATTCGAATAGATTCTGCCCTTGCAACTGGAGAGAACACTTCATCAAAATCTTTACCCTTTTTTTGACTGTAGCCTTTAGCTACTAACTGGGCCTTGTGTCTTGTAATATCACATGTCGAATTCCTCTTTACTTTGTAAATCCATTTCACTCCTATTGGCTTGCAATTCGCAGGTGGTTTGACAAGAACCCTAGTCAAATTTTTATCTATCGATTCCATTTCCTCTTCCATTGCAATTCTCCATATTTCTTCTTTGACGGCTTCTTCATATGAAGATGGTTCTTCTCCTGATATAAGCAACACTTCTTCTTCATCTATCTCTCGGGTATCCTCATAGATCGATTGAATCGATCTGTACCTTCTGGACTCTTCTTCATCTTCTTCTTCTCCATGAATTGGATCTTGATTACCTTGGTCGTATGAGGGTAAATCTGATGCTGAATTTGAGTTTTAATAGATGACTGAGTTTTCTGATGAATTGACCAGCTCATTGGCTGAAGACAAAGTGAAATCAATGCGTTGACCACCCTGTTGACTGAAATCCCAGCTTTGATTTTCCTCAAAAACAACATCTCTGCTTATAGTTACCTTGAAACTCAGTGGATCAAGGCATCTATAGGCTTTAGTACCTAATTCATACCCAATAAACACCATCAAATTGCTTCTGTCCTCAAGTTTACTCACTCTCTTTGTGCTTTTTACATGAACCACAGACCCAAAAACCCGTACATGATCTATGTTTGGTTTCCTCCCACTCCACCTTTCATATGGTGTTGAATTTTCCAAACTCTTGGTATAGGAACGATTCAGAACATAAACACAAGTATTTACAGCTTCTGCCCATAGTTCTAGAGGTAATTTCTTCTCCTTTAGCATACTTCTCACACAGGACATAATTGTCCTATTCTTCCTCTCAGCCACACCATTTTGTTGTGGTGAATAAGGTGCAGTAAGTTGTCTCTTAATACCATTTTCTTCACAGTAGGCATTAAACTCCTCTGAATTAAACTCACCTCCTCTGTCAGTTCTAAAGCACTTAACATTCTCTTCACTTTCCGATTCAGCTAAGTTCTTAAACTTCTTAAAATGCTGAAATGCATCTAACTTATCTTTTAGAAAAGCCACCACATTAACCGAGAATAGTCATTGACATATCATTTTCGTGCGTCGTTAAAACACAAAGACGATAGTCAAACAAAATTTATAAAACCGAACTCACAAAGATAAGATATAATAATCAAGTATTGGGTAAGTATCGGGTCGA
Organism: Lemna minuta; assembly: GCA_024174645.1. Lineage (NCBI taxonomy): Eukaryota > Viridiplantae > Streptophyta > Magnoliopsida > Alismatales > Araceae > Lemna > Lemna minuta. The sequence continues at coordinate 5,459,112 of CM044105.1, forward strand.
TCCACAGAGAGCAGGGTTGACTTTAATCGCAGCGTTGACTTGGTCAAACTTAGGTTTAAAAGGAGTTTTAAATAAGAAAAAATAAGATGTAAGATATGGAATGATATAAATAAGGTAAATAAGAAATTTTAAGAATTGAAATCTCGGATTTGACAGAGAAAAGTCAAAAGTCAAAGCGTTGACTTTGACCGACAGTAGGTGTTCTGCAAAATCAGAGAATCAAACAGAGTCAGAAGATTACGAAAAGTAGATATTTGAAAACTAGAGAGAAAATGGAATTTATTGATATATACTTCGTAATTTTTGGATAAGAAATGGATTTATTATGAATTATTTAAAATCAATGATCAGAAAATCCCCGAAATTAACACCTCAGAGGAAATCTTCGAATTGAATGCCCAAATAAAATCCAAATCTTGCAATTTCTATGTCAATGTAAAGATAAGAACCAGAGGAATCCATCAAGACCAAAATTATTAAATTCTGATTTGTAAATCAAAAGTAATTGACCCCGAAAGTCAACATTTGACTTCTGATACAAGATGAACAACCCTTAGTCAAACGTTAAATTGGAGGGTCAAATAAAGTCAGAATTTGATGAATTTTCTATCCACGGAAATCTGATGAAAAGAGGAATCCAATGAAACCAAAATCAAGTGATTTGGAATTATAATCAAAGAGATATTCTATTTTCAAAATCAACAACTTTTCGGACCTAAAATTGGGGAAAATGAAGAACACTATGAACTAATTTGAAAAATTAAAGATCTAAACCTAATAAAAATACAAATTACCTCTTGATAATCGATCGAACCTCACTACTAACCCAATTGCCGCAAGAATGGGGCCGCAATTCTCGTGGATTGAAGCGAATTTGCTCGGATTCTTCCTCGTGGACGTTCGGAATTCAAGGGGAAAATTCGATGAAATCGTGATTATCATGCTTCAATGGCTGCGTCTCTACACTCTTGGAAGCAGAGGATCACGAGAACTTAAGACCTTCCTCGAAACTCGCTTAATTTTTTCACGAGTCGATCAAAAGTTGAAGAACAAAGAAGGGAAATACATGCTTTTAAAGAGGGAAATTGGCCCGATGATCATGGGCAATTGACGCGTTCGTGGGGGCGGTTTTCAAGCGTCGTGGAAGCGCTTCCTTGGGCATGGGTCGTGGCTTCAAATCCGCGGCGAATAGGCTTGAATTTCGCTTCAAAAAAAAGCTTCAAAATCAGCCACGATTTTTGCGCGATCGACCACGATCGACCACGATCGTGCTCCAGGTTCTTCGAAACTGCTGCTCAACGATCGTGGAATAAATTCCACGCGGGAGGTTCCACGATCGCGGCTCGATCGCGCCGCGATCGCGGTTCGATCGGACCGCGATCGTGGTGTTCTTCCACGCGTCGCCTACAACGTCGGATTGGAATCCGACGCTCCAAATTCCCGCGAAGAGAGAGAAACACCGCTCTTCACCATAGCCGTCGGATCACGATCGATAGGTAATTCATCGCCAGCCGTCCATCTTGACGAAAATCGGATGATGATTGTTGCGAACGATCTGGAGCGTTTATCTCGCGATGCTTTCTCTGCCGTCTGATGGGGATCTCACGTTCTTCACCTTGTCGAAGATCGGACGCTTCCACGCGGCGAAAAGAACGGTGTCGATCGCTTCACTTAACTAATATATTAAGCACGTGCGTGATTGATGATCGCGTGGACTTGGGTCCACGCGATCTCCACCGTTTTGATGCGATCCGACGCCCGCCAAACCACCACGTCACCTGCAAAACAGAATCGTGTGGGAACATAGTCCCACACGGATTAAAAGGAGGGAGAGGACGCGGTTAAATAGGGGAGTGGCTTCCCCTATTAATTGTCCTCATATCTCCTCTATGTCAAGTACACGTGGCGCCCTCCACGGGCGCCCACGTGGCCTCCCTGCCACTTGGTGCGCCCCGTGCGCCTCCTGCGTGGGCCACACGCGTCCTGCCACGTGGCCTCAGTGCCATGTCGTAACGGCGCGGTGGTCCCGCGCGCCACGTCAGCCGCCACCTGGGTACGCCTGCCACGTCATCAGTCGGGGGCCTGTGGACCAAAATACCCCCCTTTTTCGCGATTTTAACAAGAAAATTAATCGAAAAATCACTTTAAAATTCAAATAAAAATCGGAAAAAGGGCTAAAACTTTAGAAATTCATATTTCTCAAAATACAACTCCTTTTTAATCCAAATTTTCTCCATTGGATCAAAAATTCTCTTCTTTTTAATATCATGTCAATTAAAATATGTTTAGAATGAAGACATCAAGATGAATTAAAATTTACCTAAATCATTTTTCATTAAACACTTTAAATCATAAATTCATCTTGAAATTATCTTTCCAAATGTTTACTTAAGTCAAAAATCATTCCATAATAGAGATTAACTTCTATTCATTTAAACAAAAGATTAATCATCTATTAAGCATGAAATTATCCCTAATTTATGCATAAATATTGTCGCGAGGAAGAAGACGATCAAAAAACGAGAGAGGAAAAAGACAAAAACAATAGATGACGGCTAGGGTTCGATGTGATGTTTACATGCGAGGGAGAGAAAATATCTAGAAAAGAAGAGAGAGAAGAGAGAGAAGAGAGAGAAGAGAGAGAAGAGAGAGAAGAGAGAGAAGAGAGAAGAATGGGCCTTAGCCCAATAGGAGAGGCTCTTTAACACTCCCCCTCAAGCTGGAGCGTGAAGGTCAAACATGCCCAGCTTGGATCCGATGGTCTCATATGTAGGACCCGGTAGGGCCTTAGTGAAGATGTCTGCCAACTGATGTGTGGAAGCAACGTGTGGGGTACAAATAGTACCGTTAACAACGTACTGTCGTATGAAGTGGCAGTCGATCTCAATATGCTTCGTCCTCATATGAAACGTCGCATTACTGGCGATGAAGGTAGCAGCGATGTTGTCGCAGTACATCAGCATAGGACCTTCTGGTGGGAATCCGAGCTCAGTGAGAAAGGAGCGTAGCCACAGCATCTCAGCCGTGGTATCCGCCATGGCCCGATACTCGGCTTCGGCACTAGAGCGAGACACGATAGATTGCTTCTGAGAGCGCCACGTGACCAGGTTACCTCCAACATAGGTGGCATAGCCACCATGTGACTTCCGATCCGCCTTGTCACCGGCGAACCCAGAATCAGAGTAGGCCTCAATGTGTAGATGACCCTGTCGCCGATACAAGAGGCCCTTCCCCGGAGCTCTCTTAAGGTACGCCAGAAGCCGATAAACACCCTCCAGATGAATAATGCGAGGAGCCTGCATAAACTGACTCAAGATACTAACCGCATAGGAGATGTCCGGACGAGTCACGGTGAGGTAGATCAACTTCCCCACAAGTCGGCGATAGATGCCTGCATCCTCAATAAGGGCGGTACCATTGTTCCACCAGTCCACATTCTGCTCCATAGGTGAGGAGGCCGGCTTGCACCCCAGCATCCCTGTCTCCTCCAGTAGATCCAGATACGTACTTTCCCGGCGACAAATGGACATCTGCCCACGACGGTAAGCAATCTCGAGTCCAAGAAAGTACACGGGGGAGACAGATCTCGTGTGACGAAGTGCTTGAGCCGAGATAAGCCTTGGTCGCAACCACCTGCTGCGTCGTCACTACCGGTGATGATGATGTCATCCACATACACAGCCCGAGGATAACACATCCATGCGGGGTGTGTTTCCGCATGACAGATCGGATCAGATACGGTAGAGACAAAGCCATACGCAAAAAGCAGTGCCGAACTTGTGAAACCACGCACGCGGGCTTTGCTTCAGCCCATAGATCGCCTTCTTGAGGAGACACACCTCGGAGCGACTCCCCACAGGCAACATACCCCGGGCGGTTGCTCCATGAATACCTGCTCATCAAGGTCTCCATAAAGAAAGGCATTGGACACATCTAGGCGATGAAGCGGCCGGGAGCTGGGTCCCGAGCAATGGAGAAAGAGGACACGGATGGAGCTGAGGCGCGCCACGGGCGAGACGTCTCATGATAGTCAAGACCATAGGCTTGAGAGAAGCCCACGAGCCACGAGGCGCGCCTTGTAGCGCGCGATGGAGCCATCGGGGTTGTACTTCGGGGAGTACACCCATTTGCGAGAGACAACGTTGGCGTCAACGAGGCGAGGAACCAACATCCGGGTCTCCCGCCCCTGGATGAAAGCCGCATGCTCCACATCCATCGCCGCTTTCCCACGCCCGGTGCACACCCACCGCCTCAATATACGACTTGGGAATTGACTCGGTTAGAGCTGCAAGAGCAAGGGAGCGATAGGAGGGAGAAAGACGGGCGGGAGAGACATGATGAGCGATAGGGTAGTGCGTGCCTTTGTCGAGCGCCCTTGCGAAGAGCAATGGGAAGGTCAAGATCGAGATGCTTTGGGGCGGGGGAAGGTGGTGGTGACAAGGGAGCCGGAATAGGGGATAGCGGCGAGGAGGGAGATTCCAGGCTCGGAGGATGGGTCGAGACGGGAGGGATGCGAGGGGTGGTGACACCTCGAGGCAAGGGAATCGGGACGGTCGAGAGGATGTCGGTGACAAGAGTAGTAGATACAGAAGGAGAGAGTAATGGTGAGGAGAGGTCGGCGCCGGACGGAGTAGAGGTAAAGTAGGGAACATCCTCATGGAAGGTCACATCGGTCGAAGTAACGTCTTGTCGCCGATCGGGGAAAGTACACACGGTAACCCTTACGAGTCCAGAGTGGCCAGACAAACACCCCCTTTTTGTGCACGAGGGCCCGGCTTGGAGAGGCCGGGGGTGTGATCTGGACAAAGGCGGTGCATCAGAACACTCGAGGTGGTAGAGAGAAGAGGTCAGCGGCGGGGGTCAATCGCTAAAGGGGAATAGCACCTCCAAGAGCGGCGAGATGGAAGACGGTTCACCAAGTATGTAGCGGTCGAGAACAGCTTCGCACCGAGAGATGCGAGGTACCCTCATAGCAAGGAGTAGTGTGCGTACCATGTCCGGGAGGTGTCGATGTTTCCGCTCCGCCACCCAGATTACGCTGCGAGGTGTATGGACGGGTGGTCGATGAATGATGCCATGAGCCGAGACGAGAGGTCCGCAGTTGCCTTCGAGTAAACTCAAGTGCATTGTCAGGTGCGGAGGACTTTGACGAGCCGTCTCATGCTTGAGTAATAATCTCAAGTAGAAAGTGTTGAACGCGAGAGTACCTCCTTGCGACTTCGTCTAGAATGTATGTCCAACTCGCCGGGTGTAGTCATCACTGAACACCATGTAGTACTTTCCTCATGTGGGCGATGGATGCGAGGCCGGACCCCAAACGTCACGAGTGAACCAAGTCAAACGGGCGATGGGTAGGTGGAACGAGTGCGCGATGGATACGACGATCGATGGTGCTTCCCAGAGTTCACAAGACTCACAATGAAACTCGAGATAGGGTTAACCAAGGTAGAGTTTCTTTAAGTTTGACAAAACTAGGATGCCCCAAACGGCGGTGCCACAAAAAGAGTCATGAAGGGAACTAGAGGAAGCGAGAGAGTGCAAAAAGAGCTCGAAGTCCCGGAGAGGGAGAGTCGGCCACCGGCTCGTAGATGCCACGGCCGTTCTCACGGCCCGAGTCCAATCCTCGGCCCGTGTCTAGATCTGGAAGACGCAGTGATGAGGATAGAAAAAAACACCGCAGTGAAGGGCTTTAGTGATCGCACGATGGACAACAGTCGCAGGAAATCCGGGGATATACAAGACGTTTTGTAGAGGTAGGGGCAGTAGCGCTAGGCTGGCCGGAGCCAAGGGCCGGACGAGGAACGTCCCGTCGGCAATACGAACGTCGGGAATGGATGTGTCGAGTCGATAAGATGTGAGGATAGTGGAAAGGCCGGTCATGTGGGAGGAAGCCCCCGAGTCAATAATCCAAGAAGTAGTATGAGGAGTTGAGATAGGCGGCGTACACAGAGACAATCCCCGTCACTTTGCATAGGACACCAAGGCTGCTCGTCGAGTCCGCAAAGACTGGCCGATGGAGCCAGTGGGCGGACAAAGTGAGAGGCTCGTGATGCACGAATATAGGCCAGCTCAGGGAGATAAGGTGAGTGGCCCCTATTCCCTGCAGCCGAGGGAGTAGTCGAGGATGATCCGTCTGCCCAGGGGACATAGTCGCGAGCGTCTTGCCTCGAAGCCGCCATAGCCCGGGCGGGCTTCCCAAACTCCTTCCGAGCACTTCTACGATGGATGAGTCGTCTTCCCTTAATACTTGCAGGGGATGGATAGGAGATTCGGGTCCTCCGGAAGGTGCACTCTTCCCGAGATGCCACAGGAGCCCCGCTGTGCGATGAGTGCGGAAGTCTCGGTGGGAGCATGAGGGCCAGGAAGCGGGCAAGGCATCCACACTCGAAGGGCGGGCTGCAAAGATCTCCTCGAGTGGAGTATGCAGGGATCCCCCAAGTACGACCCCAGAATCATATCAGCCAACTCGGGGGCGTAATCCGCTCGAAATGCTCCGCCGCGGAGCTCATCGCGATATCGTCTAAGAGTATCGAGATCGAGGACAAGTGGGCGATAGAGCTCGAGGTTAGTAAAGATGGCGTCGGCCAGCTCCATAGTAAGTCAGGAGAGTCAGGGTTCCCTGGCGACATGCAAATAACTCCTCATATAGGCGGCTGTCAGGCTCACGTTGCTCTTGTTGGCGTACATCGTCTCCAACTTGAGCCACGGAGCGCTGGCGGGAGCGAGTCATGCTGGCGGCTCCATGATCTGCGTCGCTGCACAGAGATGAGCCGGGAACATACCGCGACTCCGGTCGCTCCATTCGGATCACGCGGGTCCGACTCCTTCGGCGAGGAATCGAGTCGAGGTGATGCCGAAGACCATGGGCGTTGAGAAACTCGAGGAAGGCGCACCTCCGGGGCCCATAGTGGACCCATCGAACGTGTAGGCTGGCTTGGCCGGTGCACTCCCTGTCGAGTGTTTTCCAGTTGCCGGGGGCAACTCTGGAGGCTGAGAGGGCGAGCAACATCCGAAGATGCCGATACAGCAATTGTGTCGGCCATGTGGAAAGAAGCCGCGGCGCAGATCGATGGAAGATGAGCTGTCGATGCGGTGGAGTGGAAGATGGATCTCTGCGAGCACGACGGTAGAGGTAGATGTGGAGCACGCGGTAGGAAACCGCGGTAGAAGCGACACTGAGCGGTAGGAACGGCGGCGCAGGTCGGAGTGGAGCAGGCTCATTCCTCTCGGCGGGGTTGAAGCGAGTGGCAGCGAAAACCCTGCGTTCGGCGAGGTAGCGGGCGTTCGGCGAGGTAGCGAGGCGTTCGGCGAGTAGCGGGCGACGGCGATAGAGCACCCGCCCGAGCGTCACTACGGGGGCTCGGGCGACGAGCGTCGGAGCGACAGCGGCTACGACCTCCGAGGGCTGCGCGGAGCGGCGCGGAACAGCGCGGAGTAGAGACAGGTATGGACGACGCGGAGCAGCGGCGTCTGGGGTGGGCGCGGAACAGTGCGGAGTCGAGGCAGGTATGGGCGACGCGGAGCGGCGGCGTCTGGGGTGGGCGCGAACAGCGGCGAACTACCGTCAAAAACGGCGGCGAAATACCGTCTTGACGGCGAAAAACCGTCTGGACTTGACGCGGAATACCAGCAGGTCCGCGAGCAGCACGGTAAGGCAGGGGGTATGGCGAGGGCGAGAGCCGCGGCGGGTGCAGGGATAAGTTCCTCTCGATCGATTCTTCAGTTTCGCTCTGATACCATGTCGCGAGGAAGAAGACGATAAAAAAACGAGAGAGGAAAAAGACAAAAACAATAGATGACGGCTAGGGTTCGATGTGATGCTTACATGCGAGGGAGAGAAAATATATAGAAAAGAAGAGAGAGAAGAGAGAGAAGAGAGAGAAGAGAGAGAAGAGAGAGAAGAGAGAAGAATGGGCCTTAGCCCAATAGGAGAGGCTCTTTAACAAATATCAACTTTAGTAAAATGACATGCCAATGGAGAAAATTCCTAAAAAGTATGATAACATGCATCATATTCACATAAAATAAGCATGAATATGAGTTAATTAAGATAAGAATTCATGTTATAAATGCATGTTATCAGTCATCAATTAGTAGGAAATAGTACCTTCTTCCTCATACTGTCGATGGTTGGATCGGTCCACAGATATCTCCATGAATTAGTTGGAGTTTCCTTGATGATCTGAATTTCGATTTATCAGGAAATGGTCTTCTATTCTGTTTCCCTGTCATACAATTTCTGCATAAATGGTCAGAGAATCGAATTTTTGGTAAGCCACTTACCATTTCAGCCCTTCTCATGTCATCAATTTTTCGGAAGTTTTGATGACACAGTCGATAATGCCATAACCAAACTGCTTCTTGCTCTTCTCGGGTAACTTGAAAATAATCAGGAGCACTTAATTCAATGAGGTACATGCTTCCTCATGATTTCCGATTTTTTGCAAACACTTCCCCTGTGTTATCAAATATAGACAATATTCCTCCTCCTAGTGTTGACGTATACCCGTCATCATCAAGCTTCCCAATGCTCAATATGTTCACTCTGAGAGTTGGGACGAAAAGTACGCCATCGAGGTTTAATTCTTTCCCATTAGAATCACACACATATATTGAACCTTTCCCTTCATAAACTACCGACGATTCATCGCCAAACCTGATCACTCCTCTTATGTTTTCGTCAATAGTATTGAAATATGATTTAATACTTGTCATATGAGAGCTTGCTCCCGTATCAAGGTACCATAGATTGTCTTGAATTTTCATATTTTGAACTCCTTGTAGCAAAACATCATCTGTATATGCCATAAACAAGTTTGATTCCTCAGTTGTTAGATTTACTGTCTCTTCACGCACTCTCGGTTTTTTCATTTTTTTGCACTCATCTGCAAAGTGTCCAAAATCTTGGCAATTATAACACCTCACCTTTGATTTGTCAAATGGCTTTCTCATCCCTTCTTGTTTTTGCTCTTCATTCGGTTGAGTTTTGCCTCTTCCTTGATCTCTTCCCCTACCTCTTCCTCTTTCTCTGCCTCTTCCTCTTCCGCGCGATGACTGTCCTTCTTCCGATTTTGTTTTCTTGAACTTGTTCATCACACGGGATAATAGAGCATGTTCTTCCTCCCTTGCATCTCTCTCAGATAGTCTCATCTCGTGAACTTTCAAAGATCCGATGGCTTCCACTAGAGACATAGTATCTAAATCACCAAATTTCTCTAAAGAAAGCATCAGAGAATCATACCTCTGCGGGATTGACCGAAGAAGCTTCTTGACCGCTTCTTTATCATCCACCCTCTCTCCAAGTTGGCGTAATTCAAACACAATTCGAGAGAATTTATCAGTGAATTCACTCACCTTTTCAGTCTTTTTCATCGAGGGATTCTCAAATTCTCTTCGGAGTCCTTGAGCTCTCGATTGGGCGAGACGATCAATTCCCACATGGAATGATCGTATTATCTCCCAATTCACCTTAGCTGTCTTCTTGATGTCTAACTGAACTCTAGACGATTCCGGAATTGCCACTAGCATCGCGGAAAGAGCAAGCCTGTCCTTCTGCCAGTTCGTGTCGGTGCCAAGAACTGCTTCCCACAAACCTTGTGCGTCGAGATGCACCTCCATTCTCATTGCCCAATGACAATAATTCGTCGTGGAAATTTGAGTTAGAGGCGTTGGGGCGACTACCTCAAGCTTCTTGACCATTTGACTGGTCGAAGCTCTCTCACCTTGAGTCACTGCCTCACCTCTTCTCGGCATTTTCCCTGTAAGTCTCATGAAGATCGGAAGCTCTGATACCACTTGTTAGAACCAATCACTCATTCTCACCGTGGCGATTCTCTTGATCACACTCACCCGACTCTAATCACTCAGAACATGAAGGAAAATATTCTTGAAAATCATACAATTCAGTCTACTCTTCCGAGCGTACACACCGTTATTTAAAGAACAAAAACAAAAGAAAGAACAACAACCGAATTAACGGCATGTGGGGCCCACGTGGTCCTTCTTGTTCGATCCGCATCGTTATAACCCGAGTAGATGTACGCTCAGGATTATTTCAACTCAAGTCTTGTACTGTTGCCGCGAGATGCTGATCTAACGGCTCAGATTAATCCCATAGAGAGATCGTCACTGAGGGGAGAGAAGAAAGAGAAGAGAGAAAGAGAGGGAGAGAGAGAGACCGTGCTCTCTGTCGCGAGAGAGACCGTCGCTGAGGGGAGAGAAGAAAGAGAAGAGAGAAAGAGAGGGAGAGAGAGAGATCGTGCTCTCCGTCGCGAGAGAAACCGTCGCTGAGGGGGAGAGAAGAAAGAGAAGAGAGAAAGAGAGGGAGAGAGAGAGAGACCGTGCTCTCCGTCGCTTGAGAGACTGTCGCTGAGGGGGAGAGAAGAAAGAGAAGAGAGAAAGAAAGGGAGAGAGAGAGACCGTGCTCTCCGTCGCGAGAGAGACCGTCGCTAACGGGGAGAGAAGAAAGAGAAGAGAGAAAGAGAGGGAGAGAGAGAGACTGTGCTCTCCGTCGCGAGAGAGACCGTCGCTGAGGGGGAGAGAAGAAAGAGAAGAGAGAGAGAGAGAGAGAGAGAATAAAGAGAGAGAGAATGAAGAGAGAGAGAGAATGAAGACGTGGACAAAACGTGACAGCCACGTGGGGGACGGAATAACAAAACCGTCCACCTCAGCGGGAATGCTGACGTGGTGCCACAATCTGGACATAGAAAAAGGTGGTGCCACAATCTGGACCTAAAATGAAAGGTCGTGCCACTATAATATGTTTACCCTTTTAAATTAGAAAAATTCATTTTTAATTCCAGAAAACCTTAGAAATTTATTAAAAATTCAGAAAAATTTAGAAAAAAATCCCTAAAAATTAGAAAATTCATAACTTTCAAAATATAACTCCAAATTAATCCAAATTTCTTTCATTTGATCATAAATTTAATTATCTATCATTCTAAAAAGTCAAATTTAATAAATAGCAAGAGATTTAATTTCTATTTCAAAAATACATTCATTTCTCTAAGATTTAAAACTTTAGAAAATAAAAATGAATATATAAAAATGATTTCTCTTATTACTTAACTTTAAAAACTACTAATAATCTGAAGTAAATATGGGTTATGAAATTATTAATCTTCAATTCATCATAATTAACCCTAAATTAGTGTATTTTGAGATTATAATGAATTTTTTATAGAATGATAGATAATAGTCACAAATATGAATAATCATGCCTTAATATGCATTAATAATCATGTATTATCATGTCTAATTAGCATGTTATCATCCATCAAGGGAGTTATAACAATGAGAATTAAAAGCATCAGATGGTCTCTTATACTATGTGTGCGTGATGTGGAGCATCAGATGAAGATCCAATGGATGCGATCAATTGATGATTCATTTTCATACAATAATGCAGATGCATCTGGATTCTCCATTCTAATTTGATGGCTGTTGCTTAACACTCATGATTTGCCTTATGTTGCTTAATCTTAGCTATTGATCAAAGATGAAGATACTATCCCAATAGCTATGCCTATTTCAAAAGTGGATGTATTTTTTTTTTTATACATTTTAGACCGCATGATCCTTGAATCTCTTATTTCAACCATGTTCTAGAGTTCATAGAGCGTCCATAGAGCTCTTGAAGTCAAGATTTCATCGTAAGAATTGGGAGAAATCACTACTTGAAATCTCAAATTTTGTTTTTGAAATCATAAAATGAAAAGCCTTAATCTGACAATTAATTGAACCATTTGGAGAGTGGTTTTAGGTTAGTTTTTGTGTGTTCTCACTAACCTATTGTCATTTAGCATTATAGTTTAATTTTGAAGCTTAAAGTAAGTAAATATTATAACTTTCAATCATTTTTTTCTCTTCACAAGTCATTTTCTTCTCTTACTGTGCTCTTCAATTTCTCCATGGATATAGATTTGATTTGAGTTATTTTTGGTACCATGGATAGATCTTCAAGTCTTCTTTTAAATCTATATTTTCCTCTAATTTCTCATCTCAATTCATCATTCAATTTGGTCAAATTCTAAAACGTTTGAAGAACATACCCTAATTCTCTGTGGATTTGACCCTAAACTTGATTAATCCATATTTTTAGTGATTTTGGTTATAATTTTGATGTATTGACATGTCTTTTGAACGGCCACAAGATCTCACTTCATCAACCCTTATTCACTTGTGATACTTGAATTAATGTTAAATTAAGTGAATTATGAATTTTTGACCTGTTATAGTGTGTATTTAATGAACATATGTTTTCCATTTATAGTGTAACAACAACCATGTTTGCATAGCGCCAAGTCTCATATGCATGTTATGTAAGTGGAGCTTAGGTGGCATTAGTATTAGAAGGATATATTAGTGTTATTACCTTAGATACACACTTTTAATGGGTAAATAGCCCCATCTATCCCAACCTTTTTTCTCTTTCCTCAATCTATCCCAGCGTCGTGTCCACGTCAGCTGCCTCCCTCCCTCCGTCTCTCTCCCTCCCTCCCTCTCTCTCCCGGCCTCCCTACCTCCGTCTCTCTCCCTGGCCTCCCTCCCTCTCTCCCGGCCTCCCTCCCTCCCTCTCTCTCCTGCCCTCCCTCCCTCCCTCCCTCCCTCCCTCTCTCTCCCGGCCTCCCTCCCTCTGTCTCTCTCCCTCCCTCTCCCTCTCTCCCGGCCTCCCTCCCTCCGTCCGTCTCTCTCCCTCCCTCCCTCCCTCTCTCTCCCGCCCTCCCTCCCTCTCTCCCTCTCTCTCTCTCTCTCTCTCTCTCTCCGCCCTTTCTCTCTCCCTCCCTCCCTCTCTCTCCCGGGTTTCGTTTTGGTCATCTCCATACTCGGCGGAGTGTATTTTTGGCGAAGGAAACCGGCGAGAGCGATCGGGGCTGTCGCAGGGGCGAGCTCTTCTGACTCTCGACCAAATACCGTCGCGATATGGTCTAACCTCGAAGAACTGGAGATAGCCACAGAAGACTTCTCCCCGAAGAACATGATCGGGAAAAGGAGGCTTCGGTGTTGTCTACAAAGGAAAACTCTCCGACGGGAGCCCAGTCGCGGTGAAGAAAATCATCGAGTCGGATATCCAGCGAGAGGAGGATTTCCGCAACGAAGTAGAGATCATCAGCAACCTCCCCCACCGGAATCTCGTGCTGCTGAGAGGCTGCTGCATTAGTAGCGACAGCGACGACGAAGAAACCGGAGAAGGGAAACAGAGATACCTCATCTACGAGTACATGCCAAATGGCAGTCTCGACGACCACATCTTTGGCGGCACGCCGTTGACATGGCCGCAGAGGAAGACCATCATCATCGACATGGCCAAGGGGCTCTCGTATCTACACTACGGCATCAAGCCGGAAATCTACCATAGAGACATCAAGGCAACGAACATTCTCCTCGACAGAGAGATGCGTGCGAGAGTGGCGGACTTTGGGCTGGCAAAGCTGATGCGCTGCGGGGAATCTAATCTGACCACGAGGGTTGCAGGCACGCACGGCTACCTGGCACCGGAGTACGCATTGTACGGTCAGGTGACAGAGAAGAGTGACGTTTACAGCTTCGGGATTGTGGTGCTGGAAGTGATGTGCAGGAGGAAAGCACTGGAAGCGACGTCGGGCTCGGAGTCGATGGTGATTACTGACTGGGCATGGGCACTCGTGAAGGCCGGGAAAGGAGCGGAAGCGCTGGATCCGACATTGTTGAGGAATGAGGAAGGCAGGCCCGCCCTAACCACAGGGGATATTATGCGAGAGGTTTCTCGTCGTGGGGATTCTCTGCGCGCACCTCATGGTCGCGCTCCGGCCGACGATCCGCGAGGCCTTGAGCATGTTGGAAGGGGATGTTGATGTGCCGCAGTTGCCGGATAGGCCTCTTCCCGTCGGGTATGGGTACCATCTCGCTACTGAGGCCAGCATTGAAGCGCATTTTACGGTGGGAAGGCATGGTTGACTTCATGGTGGAGGATCTGGTGGAGAAGGACATGGCTCCATGGGTGGACATCGAAGCTGAGTACTTTGAAATCGGCGTTGATGTGGAGGAGCAGATTATGAGCTCCATTGTGGATGATGTCCTGGATGATGTCCTAGCTATTTATGATCGTCAGCTCCATTGTGGATGATGTCCTAGCTGTTTATCATCGTCACTTATAAAAAGCCAATATTTGTTTTAAGTGTTAACCATGGGAGAGAGACTGAGGAAAACAGAGAGAGAGAGAGGGAGCATATCCATGGGAGAGAGCCTTGAAGGATGTCCTTTTTCTCCAATTTCTAGTCATGTTGAAGAAGTCCGCCATCATCCAAACAACCCTCCAATGATTTAATAATGCGAACTGGAGAGAAGATATGTGAAAGTCACCCGTTTCGCCATTTTTCTTTTTGTATTGGAGAGCAGATCATCGTGGCCACCATATTTGTTGAATCATGCGAGAAAAAGGAGAGAGTGATAGAGAAACGGGTGAAAAAGTCAGCCTTTTTCCCTCGATTCCAGGTCGATACTCGGGAGAAGGAAGAACATGGGCGGCAAGCTTTCCCGGTCAATGAACTTCGGGAGAGAGAGGGAGGGAGGGAGAGAGACGGAGGGAGGCCGGGAGAGAGAGGGAGGGAGGGAGGGAGGGAGGGAGAGAGACGGAGGGAGGCCGGGAGAGAGAGGGAGGGAGGGAGGGAGGGAGAGAGAGAGGGCGGGAGAGGGAGGGAGGGAGGGAGAGAGAGAGGGCGGGAGAGAGAGGGAGGGAGGGAGAGAGACGGAGGGAGGCCGGGAGAGAGAGAGGGAGGGAGGGAGGGAGGGAGAGAGGTCGGGAGAGAGAGGGAGGAGGGAGGGAGAGAGAGAGGGCGGGAGAGACAGGGGGAGGGAGGGAGAGAGACGGAGGGAGGCCGGGAGAGAGAGGGAGGGAGGGAGGGAGAGAGAGAGGGCGGGAGAGAGAGGCAGGGAGGGAGAGAGACGGAGGGAGGCCGGGAGAGAGAGGGAGGGAGGGAGAGAGGCCGGGAGAGAGAGGGAGGGAGGGAGAGAGGCCGGGAGAGAGAGGGAGGGAGGGAGAGAGAGGGCGGGGGAGAGAGAGAGAGAGAGTGAGACAGAGAGAGACGGAGAGAGACGAGAGAGAGAGAGAGAGAGAGAGAGAGAGAGGGAGAGGGAGGGAGGGAGAGGGAGGGAGGGCGGGACGGGAGCGAGCGAGGGAGGGAGATCGGGAGAGGGAGGGAGTGAGGGAGGGAGGCCGGGAGAGAGAGGGCGGGAGAGAGAGGGCGGGAGAGAGAGGGAGGGAGAGAGAGGGAGTGAGG
The DNA here is from genome assembly GCA_024174645.1 of Lemna minuta. Lineage (NCBI taxonomy): Eukaryota > Viridiplantae > Streptophyta > Magnoliopsida > Alismatales > Araceae > Lemna > Lemna minuta. Next base: position 5,474,372 of record CM044105.1, read on the forward strand.
GAGGGAGGCCGGGAGAGAGAGGGAGGGAGAGAGGGCGGGAGAGAGAGGGAGGGAGAGAGAGGGAGGGAGGGCGGGAGGGCGGGAGAGAGAGGGAGGGAGGGAGGGAGGCCGGGAGAGAGAGGGAGGGAGGGAGGGAGGCGGCTGACGTGGACACAGCGGCTGACGTGGATACGACGCGGGCGCCAACTGGACTTAATTTAAGTCCATGTCAGCGGCTGGGATAGATTGAGGAAAGAGAAAAAAGGTTGGGATAGATGGGGGAAAACTTTAAAAGGTTGGGATAGATGGGGCGAATAACCCCACTTTTAACTAAATAAATCTTTCTAACTTATATGTCTTCATATTTGTGTGAAATAGGATTTTTTAGGAGACATGTCCAAACAAGAATAATTGAATCATGCAATTCAAGCCCTCCATTTTCACATAAATAGAGGGAAGCATGCAACAACTCTTCATAGGAGACATTTCATTTTGTCAAAACACACGTTCTTTAGAAGTTATAGCATCGAGGAATGTGGAACACGATGAAATCCTCTTTAGGGTTCGCCTATCGGCATCTCGTGGCGGCACCGGCACCATGAGGGGGGCATCGGCACCGTTTTTTCGGCACTCGGCAACAGCAACGGCACCTATTGCCGTTGCCGTTTTTCCGTGTGTTACGGAAAAACGGGAACGCAGCCGAGTGCCGCGTATAGCTGGTGCCGTTTATAGCCGATAATATAGCCGATATGTTAATTTATAATAATATTAGAGTTTATTTTAAACTAAAAAAAATAAAAGGGACTAATAAAAAAAACATTCGAATCTATATATAACATAAGGTTTATAATATAACATATTATATATAATCTATATAATAGGGGCGAAAACAAAAAAAAAAGAAAAAAGAGGGGCCGATACAAAAAAAAAGTTAAAAATTAGGTCATCTTCCTCCTGAAGCCCGTGCTCGACGTCGTCTTCTTCCTGCAGACTGCGAAGGTCGTCGTTTTCCTCGCTGTCGCCTGCCGTCTGCTCGTCGCCTGCTGATAACATGCATTTATAACCTGAATTCTCACCCTAATTAACTCATATTCATGCTGATTTTATGTGAATATGATGCATGTTATCATACTTTTTAGGAATTTTCTCCATTGGCATGTCATTTCACTAAAGTTGATATTTATGCATAAAATAGAGATAATTTCATTCTTAAGATATGATTAATCTTTTGTTTAGATTAAAAGGAGTTAATCTCTATTATTACATGATTTTTGACTTTAGTAAATGTTTGGAAGGATGATTTTAGGATGAATTTATGATTTAGAATGTTTAATTAGAATCTATTTAATGAAATTTTAATTCATCCTTATTCCCTTTTTGAAAACATATTTTAAATGGCATAATATTAAAAAGGAAAGAATTTATGATCCAATGGAGAAAATATCAATTAAAAAGGAGTTGTATATTTTAAATTATGAATTTCGAAGTTTTATCGATTTTTTTCCTATTTTTTTATTTGATTTTTTTAATTGAATTTTTTTAAGTCTAAGTGAAAATCGCGAAAAAGGGATAACCTACCCTGCGGCTGACGTGGCGAGTGGAGCTGACGTGGCAACCGGGCCCGGGCGACGGGCTGACGTGGCGCGCGGGTCCACCGCGCCGTTACGACGTGGCGCCGAGGCCACGTGGCAGGGCGCGTGTGGCCCGCGGGGACAAATTATTTTGTTCTTCCGTGTGGGACTATGTCCCCACACGGCTCTTATTCTCGCAGGTGACGTGGCAGCTTGGCGGGCGTCGGATCGAATCGAGACGGCGTTGATCGCGTGGACTTAGGTCCACGCGATTCAAATCGAGATGTGTCGGAAAGAAAAATGCGCGCCAATGAAAAAGGCGGGATTTTTATCCCGCCCTAATAAGACAAATCTCGGTATAACGGTCGATGGCGACGTGGCCCAATGAGAAGAAAGAACGGCGCCTAATAGGACAAAGCGTGTCAGCGCCGCCTTCGATGCATTAAATGCACGCATTAAATGCGGCATTTAATGCAAACCGCGTTACTTACCTCATTTCCACGTGGACTTCATTTATTTCGGGTGGCGGCGCGTCGCGTCAACGCCATTGGATCGCCATCGGACGAACGAGATTTCATCGTGGGAAAGCACGCGGATGGAAGGCACGTGGACTCATCGTAGCTTTGATCTCAATCGGACGGCGATGCTTCATCGCGATCGAAGCTCTATCGGGAGATCAAGACCGTTCACTTACACGAGCTTCATCGGGACGGCGCAGGCCGATCGTGGAAGAACCCGCGATCGAGCGCGATCGCGGCGTGATCGAGCCGCGATCGCGGCTCAATCGCACTCCTTTGGACGCGGAATCACCTCTACATGAGCCGACGACGATCGGCGAAGACTTCCGATCATGATCGAAGCCCGATCGTGACCCGATCGTGGCTTGATCGTGGTATGATCGTGGTGCTAAACTCGTGGGAAGAGGAGCCAAATTCACCGCTGAAATTGGTCAAAAGCGTCGCGGAATTCAAGCCACGATCCATGCCCATGGAATCGCCCCCTCGACGCCATCAAACCGCCTCCACAATCGTCTCCATCACCCACGATTTCAAGCTCAATTTCCCCTTTAAAAGCATGTACTCCCTTCTTTTGTTCTTTAACTTTTGATCGACTCGTGAAGAAATTAAGCGAGTTTCGAGGAAGGTCTTAAGTTCTCGTGATCCTCTGCTTCCAAGAGTGTAGAGACGCAGCCATTGAAGCATGATAATCACGATTTCATCTCTTGATTTCATCGAATTTTTCCCCTTGAATTCGAACGTCCACGAGGAAGAATCCGAGCAAATTCGCTTCAATCCCACGAGAATTGAGGCCCCATTCTTGCGGCAATCGGGTTAGTAGTGAGGTTCGATCGATTATCAAGAGGTAATTTGTATTTTTATTAGGTTTAGATCTTTAATTTCGCAAATTAGATCATAGTGTTCTTCATTTTCACCAATTTTAGGTCCGAAAAGTCGCTGATTTTGAAAATAGGATATCTCTTTGATTATACTTCCAAATCACTTGATTTTGGTTTCATTGGATTCCTCTTTTCATCAGCTTTCTGTGGATAGCAATTTCATCAAATTCTGAGTTCATTTGCCCCTTCAATTTAACGTTTGACCACGGACTGTTCATCTTTCATCAGAAGTCAAACGTTGACTTTTCGGGGTCAATTACTTTTTAATTGGCAAATCAGAATTTGATAATTTCGGTCTTGTTGGATTCCTCTGGTTCTTAGCTTTCTATTGACATATAAATTGCAAGATTTGGATTTCATTTGGTCATTCAATTTGAAGATTTCCTCTGAGGTGTTCATTTCGGGGATTTTTCTGATCATTGATTTTTCAATAATTCATAATAAATCCATTTCTTATCCAAAAAAATTACAAAACTTATATCAATAAATTCCATTTTTCTCTATTTTTCCAAATATATAATTTTCGTAATCTTCTGACTCTGTTTGATTCTCTGATTTTGCAGAACACCTACTGCTGGTCAAAGTCAACGCTTTGACTTTGACTTTTGACTTTTCTCTGTCAAATCCGAGATTTCAATTCTTTAAACTTCTTATTTATCTTATTATATCATTTCCATATCTTAAATCTTATTTTCTCTTATCTAAAACTCCTTTTAAACCTAAGTTTGACCAAGTCAACTCTGCGATTAAAGTCAACCCTGCTCTCTGTGGATCGACCCGATACTTACCCAGTACTTGATTATTCTATCTTGTCTTTGTGAGTTCGGTTTTTATAAATTTTTGTTTGACCATCGTATTTGTGTTTTTAACGACGCACAAAAAAACGACTCGTCAAAAATGGCGCCGTTGCTCAGGGGAGCATGCGTTTTTGATTTGATTGCTTTGATTTTTTGATCATATTTAGGTTTCTGTCTTCTGTTGTTTACTGACCTGCAGAGAATTTATCAGACCCTCATCAGTGGTGAAAAAGGTATAGGGAGGTAAGATTACCTAATTTTGCCCATTATTTGATAGTTTTGGTGCAATTTTGGTAGTCTAATTTGTGTTTTTCACCTAATCGAGACGTCGATTTTGATATATCTGAGATTCATTCTCTGTTATCAGTAAGTTATTAGTATTATTATCTTTATTGGTGTGCTTTTTGATAGTGTGTAGCTTGATCTATCTTTTTGGTGGATTAAGTGAAGCATTTTTCATTTGAACATCATCCTTTTCGTCTCACTCTTTTCTGACTTTCTTATATATATATACTTGCTGTTTTTTGTGATCTTTTGGCTTTAGATATGCATAGGAATCATAGGAACAGAGGAGGACGACAAGGACACCATAATCTGCGATCCACGAGGCATACAAGGAATAACTCCTTGTATGAGGACCTCTTCGACACATCCGTACATTCCATAGCTCCATCGGAGGCCTCTATCGATTCTATGCCAGCCCCCGCCACACCAGAGCGAGGAGAACCTATGGACGCCCCTCTTCCCTACCGAGGGAGTGAGACGACGCCTCGGCGATTACGCTAGACCGGTCGTCCAAAAGGCGGACTACGCGAGTCAATGCCCCTCTTCAACGAGGTGCCAATTTTAAAATTGACTCACATATTCTTGGCCTTTTACCCATCTTTCATGGACTACCATCGGAGGATCCATATAGACATGTGGACGAATTCAGCCAGGGTATGCGAATTCAATCAATTCCACAATGTCCCCTCCGAGACGGCCAAGATGCGCTTCTTCCCCTTCACGCTTAAGGAAAGGGCAAAGGAGTGGTTTTTTTCACCTTGGGTCGTGAGTTTGCTTCATGGAGAGATATGGAAGACGCATTTTTTGCGTAAGTACTACTCGGTAGGTAAGACTAGTGCCGTGAGACGCGCCATACGCGAATTCTCACAAGGGGCCGGGTGAGGTTTTTTTATGAGGCATGGGAGAGACTTAGAGATCTCTTGAGACAATGCCCACATCATGGTATACCTAAGCATGAAATTACTCAGATTTTTTTATGATGGTTTAGGTGCACTGACAGATATTTGCTTGATGCCGCTAGTGGAGGCACTTTCATGAGCAAATATGAGGATGAAGCCCTCGGGATTGATCGAGTTGGTGGCGGAGAATAGCCATCATCATGCGGCTAAATCCTTCGGTGGGCGGAGCACCCCCGCAAAGGGAGGTATGTTGGATGCGAAGGCGGTGGAGACAGGTATGCTTTTTAGATAAAATTGAAAAAGCTGACAGTGGCACTGGAATTTGATCATGGATTCGCTTAAGATCCGACAGGGTTCGATGGCCTCGCTCCGAGTATCACGGAGCGATGTCTCTCCGCATTCACATTGCTCTAATGTTGAGCACGTCGAGTTGGATTGTCCCGTGATGGCAATTCAAGGTCCAGTTCTATTTCGGCCAAACCCTATGCCATATGCAGGTTTGAGCCAAGGGGGTAGGTATCACCACCCGAATGAGGGTTATTCTAATTATAATAACCCATCTTATGCGCAGCAGCGGAGCGGGCAGCACACTTCATTTCATCAGCCCTGTGGATCCGCGCCGCAATTTATGGGGAACCCGAGGCCGACACAGTTCGCCTCTCGTTTTCCCCAAGAGAGTTTACCGTCACACGCATTGCCACCTACCACAACCTCAGCTGATCCTATCATGAGTGCATTAGCACAAATGATGAGTAAGTTGACTGAGGTTAGCGGCCGACTTGATAGAGTCGAAGGGGCTAAGGCCCAATTCTCCGATGCTTCTACCGAGCAGAGGGATGGGAAGCGAATAGAGTTACCTTTCCAACCTCTAGCCAACCCTAGGAACCTAGGGCAAGCATCGTCGAGCCGTGCCCTCAATGTGAACCAAGATCACATTGATAGCGCACAAGAGGAGGCACATGCTGAAAAACGGAAAACTTAGTGCTTGATGGGAGGCAACCCATCCTTATCTTTATCTTCCCATTTCTTTTTCTACTTTTTGTTCTTGTTTTAGTATCTATTTTTTTAATTTTTATATTTTTCTGTTTGCTTTGATGTTTGCTGTTGTTTTTTTCTATAAGCTTTTTTTAGGTACAAAGGAGAAAGGAGCATAAAATGAAGAAATTTAGCTTCAAAGCAACTCCAAAAATGAAGAAAAGAATGCAACCGATGCAAATTCCCGCTAAGTTTTTCTTTTCCCTCTTATGATTGTATTTCTTTTACTGATGTGCATGCCATGTATACTGATTGTCATCACTTTTTCCATGAGCATGTTGAGTTTTATTGAGGACAATAAAAGGAATGAGCATGGGGGGGAGTTTTCTAGAAAACTTAGAATTTTTCAAAATTTTTTGCATTTCTTCATTTAGTATTCTATGCATGATCTGATTTTTAAACATGTGAACAGCAGCATGATCTTTTCAAAATCACATGAAATAGAAAAGCATAGAGTCCATTTATACCTCCATTTGTTTAGAAAGTTGTGGGAAGAGCAACCTTAAGTGCATGTTGAGGAGATGGTAGAGTCAATGGAATTAGGGATCTAGGTATTCCTTTGGGGAGCCATAAAATCCAAACTAAGGGTGTACTCAAGCTCATAGTATGATTTTTCAAAACTTTCTATACTTCTCACCCACTCATTCTTCTTTCTAAACTTTGAGTTGATGACTCCTTGCACGCACATTCTTCCGCTTTCCATAGCAAGTCGTAGCTTGTATCATCCTTTGTTGGCATTAATATTATTGACATAGTGAAGCTCCCTGATCCATAGAGATACCAAAACCTCTTCGGGGGAATAAGCTGCATGTCTACTAAGGACGGCACATGGGTAGGATGAGCACCATGAAATGAAGTATGTTGTTTTTCAATAAAGTTGCATAAAAAGCCTTGAAAATTTCAAATTCTGAATTCTCTAATCTCCTTCTTGAAAAAGGCTTGCAGCAAGTAGAATTAGGATGAATACAGTAGAATTAGTATGAAATTAAATATAAAAAAAAAAAAATAAATAAATAAATAAATAAAAAGAAGTAGAATTAGAATGGTAAGCTACCTCCCATGTGTTTTAGCCGATTCTATTTATAGCCACTATGTATATAAGGATGATACTTGTTTCTACTTCTTGTGCCCTTATCATTCATGTCCATAGTGCAAGGAGGAATCGACGATTGGTTTGGTATGATGAATTTCTTGTAATTATGTATATTCTATTAGTATGTAGAGCAAGAGCATTCTTAGTTTATTTGGTGGATTAAAGTGCTTGCTGGAGGAATGCCTTGATCTTGAGTTTCTAGTACATTACTTTCTTCTTGGCATCAGTTAAGGTAGAACATTCATTTCAGATTCTATCAATGCTCAACCCATGGCTTTCTAAGCTTGTTAGTCCTATTTCACACTTTTTCTCTTTCCATTGCTAAGGGACTAGCAATAATTTAAGTTGGGGGGTGTGATAACATGCATTTATAACCTGAATTCTCACCCTAATTAACTCATATTCATGCTGATTTTATGTGAATATGATGCATGTTATCATACTTTTTAGGAATTTTCTCCATTGGCATGTCATTTCACTAAAGTTGATATTTATGCATAAAATAGAGATAATTTCATTCTTAAGATATGATTAATCTTTTTGTTTAGATTAAAAAGGAGTTAATCTCTATTATTACATGATTTTTTTGACTTTAGTAAATGTTTGGAAGGATGATTTTTAGGATGAATTTATGATTTAGAATGTTTAATTAGAATCTATTTAATGAAATTTTAATTCATCCTTATTCCCTTTTTGAAAACATATTTTAAATGGCATAATATTAAAAAGGAAAGAATTTATGATCCAATGGAGAAAATATCAATTAAAAAGGAGTTGTATATTTTAAATTATGAATTTACGAAGTTTTTATCTGATTTTTTTCCTATTTTTTTATTTGATTTTTTTAATTGAATTTTTTTAAGTCTAAGTGAAAAATCGCGAAAAAGGGATAACCTACCTGCGGCTGACGTGGCGAGTGGAGCTGACGTGGCAACCGGGCCCAGGCGACGGGCTGACGTGGCGCGCGGGTCCACCGCGCCGTTACGACGTGGCGCTGAGGCCACGTGGCAGGGCGCGTGTGGCCCGCGCGGGGACAAATTATTTTGTTCTTCCGTGTGGGACTATGTCCCACACGGCTCTTATTCTCGCAGGTGACGTGGCAGCTTGGCGGGCGTCGGATCGAATCAGACGGCGTTGATCGCGTGGACTTAGGTCCACGCGATTAAATCCGAGATGTGTCGGAAAAGAAAAAATGCGGCGGCCAATGAAAAAAAGGCGGGATTTTATCCCGCCTAATAAGACAAATCTCAGTATAACGGTCGATGGCGACGTGGCCCAATGAGAAGAAAGAACGGCGCCTAATAGGACAAAGCGTGTCAGCGCCGCCTTCGATGCATTAAATGCACGCATTAAATGCGGCATTTAATGCAAACCGCGTTACTTACCTCATTTCCACGTGGACTTCATTTTATTTCAGGTGGCGGCGCGTCGCGTCAACGCCATTGGATCGCCATCGGACGAACGAGATTTCATCGTGGGAAAGCACGCGGATGGAAGGCACGTGGACTCATCGTAGCTTTGATCTCAATCGGACGGCGATGCTTCATCGCGATCGAAGCTCTATCGGGAGATCAAGACCGTTCACTTACCCGAGCTTCATCGGACGGCGCAGACCGATCGTGGAAGAACTCGCGATCGAGCCGCGATCGCGGCGTGATCGAGCCGCGATCGCGGCTCAATCGCACTCCTTTGGACGCGGAATCACCTCTACATGAGCCGACGACGATCGGCGAAGACTTCCGATCATGATCGAAGCCCGATCGTGACCCGATCGTGGCTTGATCGTGGTATGATCGTGGTGCTAAACTCGTGGGAAGAGGAGCCAAATTCACCGCTGAAATTGGTCAAAAGCGTCGCGGAATTCAAGCCACGATCCATGCCCATGGAATCGCCCCCCCCCTCGACGCCATCAAACCGCCTCCACAATCGTCTCCATCACCCACGATTTCAAGCTCAATTTCCCCTTTAAAAAGCATGTACTCCCTTCTTTTGTTCTTTAACTTTTGATCGACTCGTGAAGAAATTAAGCGAGTTTCGAGGAAGGTCTTAAGTTCTCGTGATCCTCTGCTTCCAAGAGTGTAGAGACGCAGCCATTGAAGCATGATAATCACGATTTCATCTCTTGATTTCATCGAATTTTCCCCTTGAATTCCGAACGTCCACGAGGAAGAATCCGAGCAAATTCGCTTCAATCCACGAGAATTGAGGCCCCATTCTTGCGGCAATCGGGTTAGTAGTGAGGTTCGATCGATTATCAAGAGGTAATTTGTATTTTTATTAGGTTTAGATCTTTAATTTCGCAAATTAGATCATAGTGTTCTTCATTTTCACCAATTTTAGGTCCGAAAAGTCGCTGATTTTGAAAATAGGATATCTCTTTGATTATACTTCCAAATCACTTGATTTTGGTTTCATTGGATTCCTCTTTTCATCAGCTTTCTGTGGATAGCAATTTCATCAAATTCTGAGTTCATTTGCCCCTTCAATTTAACGTTTGACCACGGACTGTTCATCTTTCATCAGAAGTCAAACGTTGACTTTCGGGGTCAATTACTTTTAATTGGCAAATCAGAATTTGATAATTTCGGTCTTGTTGGATTCCTCTGGTTCTTAGCTTTCTATTGACATATAAATTGCAAGATTTGGATTTCATTTGGTCATTCAATTTGAAGATTTCCTCTGAGGTGTTCATTTCGGGGATTTTTCTGATCATTGATTTTTCAATAATTCATAATAAATCCATTTCTTATCCAAAAAAATTACAAAACTTATATCAATAAATTCTATTTTCTCTCTATTTTCCAAATATATAATTTTCGTAATCTTCTGACTCTGTTTGATTCTCTGATTTTGCAGAACACCTACTGCTGGTCAAAGTCAACGCTTTGACTTTGACTTTTGACTTTTCTCTGTCAAATCCGAGATTTCAATTCTTTAAACTTCTTATTTATCTTATTATATCATTTCCATATCTTAAATCTTATTTTCTCTTATCTAAAACTCCTTTTAAACCTAAGTTTGACCAAGTCAACTCTGAGATTAAAGTCAACCCTGCTCTCTGTGGATCGACCCGATACTTACCCAGTACTTGATTATTCTATCTTGTCTTTGTGAGTTCGGTTTTATAAATTTTGTTTGACCATCGTATTTGTGTTTTAACGACGCACAAAAACGACTCGTCACCTGCCGACTGCTCGTCGTCTTCCTCAACAGGTAAGGCTATTCTATTATCCTACTCTATCCTACTTCCTACCCCGCTACCCGATTCTAGTAAAAACAAAGTTCTAATATCAGATATTCGATCAACGCATTTAATCTCCTTTTCGGTCAACGCATTTGATTTCTATATCAGATATTCGATATGAAATTAAATGCGTTGACCGGAAAGGAGATTAAATTGGGCATTTATTATGTCAAACATCAGATACCAAATATCAGATATGCGATATCAGATCTTCGATATCCGATATTCGATTTCAGATATCTGATATCGAATATCTGATATCTAATATCCAATATCAGACATTCGAATCTCCGATATCTGACATTCGAATCTACGATATCAGATATTCGAATCTCCGATATCTGATATTCGATATCGATAGCCATTATTAAAATTGCTTATCATAATCGTTATTGATACTAGGTGGTCCACGATGCGAACATTAGATAACTTTCTCCACCGTGAGTCGAGGGAAGCCGGAGAGGCGGGTCCGGCTCGGGCAACAACCGAGCATGATGATGATGTAGATGAAGTAGGTTCGCGAAGACGTACTACTCGATTACCTATCTTCCAGCAATTTATTTGGGTGGTCGATCGCACATGCGAGTGCACGATCTGTCGGGAGAAATACCCAAATAGCGAGCAAGGAAGAATCAAGCGGCCAGCTGACGGCAGCACTTACCCGTTCTGGATGCACTACAGGCGAGCGCATCCGCGGATCCATGACGCCTTGAAGGGAAAGGAGAACCCCAACAAGCAGACCTTTATTGCGGAGAATGCCGAAGGACGGATGGAAGTCCAGAAGTCGAAGAAGAGGGTGTTCATGGGTCTGAATGCAGAGGAGACGAACGATGTCATCACTAGATTCCTCCGTGCCACTGACTCTCCGTGGTCTATTGTTGACCACGAAACATTTAGGGAAATGTGGCAATATGCCACACAGGCGAACATTGATCCGCCCACGACGAAGGTTATAAATCATTTTATTTTTTTCATCTATTCATTTCATTTATTCTTATCATTTTACTAATCAATCTCTATAATGCAATTTACTTGACTCAAATAGGTTATCAAGGCCTGGGCAATCAAGATGCACAGAGCGATGAAAGAAGAAATCATCGGATATTTCCGTGACATCCGCTATGTGACGGTGACTGCCGATGCATGGACATCGGAGAACGGTTTAGGTCTTCTCGGTGTCACGGCCCATTGGGTGGACTGCAGTTGGCTGTATAGTGAGACCGTACTTGCTTTGAGGGAGCTTCCGGAGAAGCACGATGGAGAGGGGTTGGCAAAAGTTCTATATGAGATCATCACTGAGTTTAAGATACGATCCAAGGTATTGCATTTATTTCTCTAACATTTACATTATAGGCGTAAGTATCCTACAGTATTTCGTTTTGCAGATTTTCGTGGTGACGACAGACAACACATCGAACAACAAGACAATGATGCAGATCCTCGCGAATAAGCTGCGTCGTTACAACAAATTCTTCACTGCTTCTCGCCAGGTCCTCTGCTTTGCTCACATCATGAACCTGGTCGTGCAAGCATCAATGAAGACATTTAATGTGCGACCAGAGATTCAAGATGAAGTTAATGCTTCCGAGGATACTCCATTGACTCTAAATGTCAATGACTTCGTCTGGACAGACCCTGCAAACGTCCATAGTGAAGATGATGAAGAGGGCTCTGGGGAGGATGAGGACGGCGAGTCGTCCGAGGACAATTTGGTGCATGATGAAGACACCCAGGAGCTTGTTCACGATGATACCCTTCATTCCAGCCTTCCGTCGTCTCCGCCGCTACATCCATCCATCTATTTGAGCGACATAGTGAAGAAGGTACATATTCTCATTCGGGCAACTTGTATTGGCAAGCAACGCCAACGACTATATAAGACATTGTGTACAGAGGAGAAAGTGAACACCAATGTCTTGCCGTTAGATTGCCCCACCAGATGGAATAGTACATTTGTGATGTTGGATGCCGCTCTTGATAAGCGATGTGTTTTAGAGAAGGGGGTATCTCACTTCAAGACGAGGGGTAAGGAGACGAAGATCTCAGATGAGGAGTGGACGGTCCTGCAGATTTTTCTTGACATACTACAACCGTTTGCATTTGCGACAGAAAGTGTGTCAAGCAGCAGACACCAGACCATCAGCGACATCTTGACTATGGAAGAGGTATATATTGAACGTCATTTGACAGTCTTTGAAAGTCATTTTATATTTTGCTATTATCTCATTCGTACAATTTCTGTTTCAGGTCCTCATGAAGCACTTGACCGATATAGAGATGAAGAATCGAAGGTCAATGCTCTTCTGAGGTGTTGCGAGTCTGGACGCAGAAGACAGATCGAGTATACTTGTGGCGTGTAGACAAATGAAGGCCAAATTTGAAGACTATCGCCTACACTTGACAGAGAACCAGGTGATAACCTCTATCGCCATCTTAGATCCTCAACATAAGGGTAAGAGCCTTACAGAGAGGGTGAAGTCTCAAACAGTGGCCTACATCAGAAGCCTCCTCCCTGACTCGCCATCGCAACCGTCAGAATCTCGCTCTACATCGTCGAAGCGTGCCAAAATAACACATCATGATTGGTACGACTCTATTATTCGACCATCAGAGACACCGAAGAGCTCGTCTTTGACACCAGATGAGCAGTTAGATGCCTATTTGGACGAGGCCGCGTGCAAAGATGGCAGCTCAGTTATTTCCTGGTGGGCACGTATCGGCCAAACATTGTATCCGACACTGGCGCTTATTGCACGCAAGCTCTTGTGCATTAGTGCAACAAGCGCTCCTGCTGAACGTCTCTTCTCTGCAGCTCGTGCAATTATGAATTATAAGCGGAATCGCCTAACTGCCCAGAGTATTGAGACATTGGTTACAGTGAAGTGTTGGCTGAGAGGGCACAACACGACATGTTACGATGTTGTATTAGCCGAGGACATGGACGAGGATGATTGACATCATTTTGTACTTGTACTTGACACTTGTTGGTTTATTTTATTACTTTCTTTTACATTCCATGTCTTCTTAACGGTTTGCCTTAATGGTGATTGGTGACTTCTAAATGATAATGTTAACTCTACTCTAATGGTAATAATTTGATGGTATCATGGTCATGTTAATGGTATTCCTAATGGTAATGTTTAAAAATAAATGTTATCTTAATGTAATATTTGTCATCAAATTAATAATGTCAATCTTAATAACAGATAAAATTATATAGATATACATTAATGATAAAATTAATATTATACTAATCATACATGTAATAGATATACATTATTCATAAATCGAATATATACATAATTACATACATATATATTATATATACTAATACATATATAGTTAGGTTTCTTAAATGTACTCTAATGCTAATGTTAATGATACTCTAATGGTAATAATTGTATGGTGTTGTGAATGGTACTCATAATGGTAAAGTTATTGCTACTCTAATGCGAGCATTGGTAATGTTAACGCTACTCTAATGGTAATAATTCGATGGTATCATGGTCATGTTAATGGTACTCCTAATGATGATGTTAAAAAATAAATGTTATCTTAATGTAATATTTTTTCATCAAATTAATAATGTCAATCTTAATAACAGATAAAATTATATAGATATACATTAATGGTAAAATTAATATTATACTAATCATACATGTAATACATATATATTATTGATAAATCTAATATATACATACATATATATATATATATATTATATACTAAGACATATATATTATATAGTTAGATTTCTTAATTATTTCAGGCAGCAACATCGTTATCGGCAACAAACGACAACAAACGGCAACAAGCGACAACAAGCGGCTACAAACGGCTACAAACGACATCTAGCACTGTTACCGTTTTTTGGCTTCACAGCCGAAAAACAGCAACGTAGCCGATGCCGCACGTCTGGCATCGACACCTATTGCCGATGCCAGAAAAAAGGCACCAGCAGCTGGTGCTGGTGCCGTTGCCGTTTTTTTAGGTGTCGGGTGCCGTTTATTGCCGATGCTGCGCTTCGGCACCGTTTCCGGCAACGGCACCCGGCACCGTTGGAAACGGGCGAACCCTAATCCTCTTAAAGGGGATATGGCATCATTGTGATCATCCTATGCCACTCGAAGGTCACAATTATAGTGATGAATCAGGTTTGAGCTACGAGATGGCACAATTGTGAATCTTCATCACCACTTCATATAGTTACAATAACAAAATTTTCTTAATCAATTAAGTGATTCATCAGGAGGTTCAAGATCACTTTCTCCTTGTGGACCCGTCTCCTATGCCTTTGGCTTCCCCACCTCCCTCTTTGATGCCTCCTCCACTCCCATTACTCGCACTGGAGGAGGTCCTCCATAAGTCTTTGCCGATCCCTACTCAATAAACTTTGCTGAGCCCATACACCTCCGCACTTCCTCAATAGCAAAATTTGTCTCTACCACCTTGTGCCCTAGACACTTCGTGTCGTACAGTGCCCACCCTATTGTACTTGATGATCGTGATCTTGCAATTTATCTCAAAAAATACACCCACTCCTGCACTCAACATCTCCATCTCTCACCTTTCACACCTTTTTTGTGAATATCATGTTTGAGTTGCTTAACTAGACATATGTTGAAGCTCCTTAGATATTAGCAGGGAGGGGTGACATGGATCTGAAAGTTTTTTTCATAGTCAATTGTGGCACATCGGAACTCGTTTCCTTTATTAGAATCAATAGTCAATCCAAAAATTTGATTTAAACATAGAACATAGTGAAATACATTGAATTAAACATTCAAAACATCAAAGCACCAAGAATCGATGATCTTGTCATCTAGTATATATCATAATCCTTACTTACATGGTTCAGTTGAAGGAGTTCGTAAAGCTATTTAAATGTCCAGCCTCTAGAGTATCCATATGATCTCTAGACAATTGGATCTCCTCGTCAATAATCTTCACCAAATGAGAGAGAAGAAATGAGAGAATTTTTATAAGGCTTGCATGAGCATATTAAGTTATGATTGTTTTTACCTTATTTATAGACATTTGATATATAAAATTTTCATAAAAATCCTTATAACTCTGTCTATATCCACCAACTTCCATACACCTTATGCGTATGGATCCATATATCCAACTAGTTAACTCCATAGATCTAATAATATCTTAGTAGCGAATTTTTATTAATGAACTATATTAACCTATAGTTAATTAATCAAGGATTCATTTAACCCATTTGATAGGTTGAGTTGCTTGTCTGTTGGGTGCTAAGCTATCCCATATACTTTAAGAGATATAAAGTGTATAAGAAATCTCATATGGAACCTTGCCCTCATCAATATTGAGAACTCATAATTATCATGTATATATAACCCTTCGTCTATGTAAGACTCATAATTGACTTAGGGTGTGGTTAATTGTCAAACCCTAATCGGTTACTCAAGTTAGTACTAATGCGTGGAGGAAATTATTGAGAACTCTCTTGATATCTCACTTACTTGCCCAAGGATTTTATCACATCTCATTCCTTGAGTCACTCTCCTTAAATAATGAGGGTTAACAATCCCATCTTTACCACACAATTATCTTCAAGAAACTTCATGTCGTATCTAATACATGATGATTTGAAGATCAGATGACTAGATATTATTAAGTCATGATAAAAAAAATTCATCCATCCACAAGATGTCTTTGGTGTCTCAAGTCAAAGGACCACATACACAAATGTGACATGAATAAACGTGATTGACAGTTAGGTATAATACTATTTAGGAATTCATATAGATTAATTTATTAAAATATTTATCCAAAGAGCACTCACTATATATCGTTGATGTCTCTACATTGATAGCCACATGATTAGTCATATCATATGTTTTAGATCAAATAGTGTTATTCTCTCTAAATAATTCAATGTCATTCTCGAATATCTTACAAAAATGAATATCTAGAATATATGTTTAGAGGCTAATGATCATTGCATTATGATGTTATCATAATCACTTAGTCGTTGTATATGTTCATAGACTTCATTGTAAACATCACACAAGAATTACAATGAATAAATTTCACTTCAATGAACATAAATGAGATACATAGAAGTGTAATTGGCTTGTAGGTCACATAACATCTATCACCCTTAACCACCAAATTATGATTTACACAATGGTTTTTCCATCAAGTATAACCTAGGTGACTCTATTCCTTACCATAAAGCTCACATAATTTCTCTAGAATTCAATTAAGCTTATGGTATTGATTATTATTAAACTTTCTCTTCAATGGTTTGATTGAACGTGAAACGGGTTCTTCTCTCTTCGACAGTTGATAGCTATTAGGCAATGACCTAGTTCATCACACTTGGTCTCTTTCTTATATTGACATATTGGGAGCATTGCTAATAGGCAATCTTCTTGGGTGTGTTTTCTCTACCGCGCAATCTATCAACATAAAATAAAATCCTTATACTTGGTTTGCAAAAGTTTAGCCAACTTCTCTTCACTTTTTGGGATTTTATCCCTACTCTATGGATCCCACAATCATGTTGAAGACTATGTCTAGGTTTTTTTGGCCCCTTGTCATTTATGTCGATGATATTCTCTTGATTCAGAGTGATAAGGCAAGTATCTCTGCCACCAAAGCTAACTTTCTCGCGAGCAAGTTTGCCTATCAAACAGCCTAGCTTGTTTTTTCTTGGAGGAAATATGTTGTTGACTTTTTTCTTCAAGAAATAAGACTTTGTGGATGCAAATTGAAATCATCAATAATAAAGGTTTGACCTAGATTTTGGGACGATGACTGACCATTATAATAGGATGGGAAATGATATCAAGGATTTATCTTAGCATTTCCCCTCTTAGATATTCTACATGTCATTGATATTTTGAGGCAATGCATGCAAGAACCTTTTGGTTGATGTTTTGTGCCAATGCAATTTATACATTGGGAGGGTGCTCTAAGGGTCCTTATTGATATTAAGCATGCCCAAGGGAAGGACTTTCTTCATGTTGAGGTTTAGTCTGATGTTGGGTATGATGGGGATTAAGGTTATCAAAAGTTAATGACTGGTTATTGCACAAAAATTATGTGGGTAATAATTTGATTATGTGAATTTCTTGAAAGCAAAGAACAGTCTCTTGATCTATTGCTTAAGTTGAATATCATGTCCTAGTTGTGTCAACTCATGAGATGATTTAGCTTTGCTTCTTACAACATGACTTGGATGTAACTTTACAAACATCTATGCATGTGTATTGTGATAAGTAGCTTATGATCTTTATTGGGGGGAATCTCACCTTTCACAAGCGAACACAACATCTTGACAATGATTACCACTTTGCTTGTGACCGGGACCTACAAGCTGTCATACCCACATTGCACGTAGTCTCATCTAGTAATTTGACAAACATTTTTACTAAGAGTCTCAACAGTATGTCCCACGGCATCTTTTGCTAGACGCCGGGCATGTTTGATCGACACACTCTAGCTTTAGGGGAGCGAATTCGTAGGTCTCACGTACTCTATCTCTCACTGTATACACTTGTGGGCTTGGCCCAATATCTATGTCTCCTCCAATCTTATAAGCGCATCTCACTCTAACATTTTTGGTAATGAAACAGGAATCTCTGACTTGAACATCCATTTTTTATAACATAGAGTATGATAATGGCTTCACAACATTGTAGTACATTGATGGAAGCGTATCCAGAAATGGAAGAGAGACTGAGCAAGTACGTGACCTCATTGAGAGACACCACTGACTTTGGCATAGCCTCAATCATTGACCCAACAGTTAACATGCATACACAATTCATGATGATCGCATATGCACTTATGAGAAATCATATCAGTGGCTCGATGGGGAAGATGTAGAAGTTTTGTTTGGGCAAGAGTAGGCGTTCGTTTGTCATGGAAAGAAGGATTTGGGCTCCTTCGGGAAACATATGCATTCCTTCTGTTATCGATGCATACCTTGAATGGATGATCAAAAACAAGGCGGACAAATAGTCTATCTGAGATGAACTCAACGAGTACTAATAGGAAAATAGTCATGTAGGTGGTACAGTGTTGCGGTGATAGAGGATCATAAGGTTCCGACTCCTAATAATTCCAGTATAATCAAGAAATACAAGTCCATCTGCAGAATTAGCAGTCTGTTAGAGAAATTGTTTTTGCATGGACACAAAAAATGTCAGATTCAAGGATAAAGAGGAAGAAGAGAGATTGTTGTGGGCAACGTGCATGCACAGCCTGCGATGAAGGCAAAGAAAAAAATTCTAGCTCTTCAAATAATGAAGTTTTGGCGTTTACACTGAAAGTTCTAGAAATTCTAGCCCGCTATTTCTCTCCCTTTCTCATTTAAGATCGAACTTGCCGTTGAAGTTTACATTTGAGTTTTTAGAACTCGACTATGCCTACAAAGAATGTGAATTTTTCATAGCGATGCCTATTGAGAGATGTAATATAAGTTTTGAAACACAGCACAATTGACTGAAAAGTTATTTGGCTTCTGAATCCTACTTACATTCTTCAGTCTAAAGGGGTAATGACTTAAAAGTCTGTTTCAGATCAACTACTAAAACCAAGACACAACATCAAGAGTTTTCCATTTTCTCGCTCTAGAAGCGGATCAACTCGTCTCATTCTTCTCCAGAGCTGTCATGGAATAAAGAAGTCATATCAGAGTGTTGACGGATTGAAAGAAAGTTGACTGATGATGAAAGTGAACAGCCCAGATGAAACAGACGAATGGAGATGACTTACTGTTGTAATTGAGGAGCTTCTCAATAAGGTCGACATGTGTCATGAGCATTCTTCTGCAGCAATACCGAACTAGGCCCAAGGCATCCAATGCATCCCTAGAAAGTAAACTCAATATGTGATGCAAGATATACATATATCTATGTGTATGATGTAGGTATGCGAACACGGGGGGAGAGAGAGAGAGAGAGAACAAGACTAAAGAAAAGAAAGGGAGGGAGATCGAGATCTTGGTTTCAGTCAATTGGTCAATCAAGAAGAGGGAGGGAGAGATGGGGAGATAGTGAGAGAGCTTATGCAATTCCAGTCAAAAGTAGAGAGAGCTTATGTATGATGTAGGTATGAAGGAACGCTCTACTCCTTCATTCTCTCTCAACCTCTCGAGAAGAACACATTAGCTTCTAGTCATGGTGTAAGATGCCAGGCAATTGATCTTCATCAGGCCTCCCAAGAATTCTAATATAATATCTGTCCTCACCCTACATCACACTACGAACTAAAATCTTCATCAAAGATACACTTTAAAAATGAACAAACACAAAGGAGCGAACACGGGGGCATTCAATATCTCCACCGGTTAATAATTTGATCAAGAGAGAATAGTATACGATTAGAATATTCAAACGGCGTTTTAAAGATATTGCTCACCCCTCAGTGTAATCAGCCTGAAGAAGATCCAAATACGTGTCCCACTTATTCCCGATCACCTACGCACCAAAAAACCGCAGTTTTCTCCCTTAAACCCTAACCAATCGAAATAAGCGAGACCAGCGGAAAAGGAATAGACAACTGAAAGAAACCTTGCCGCAAGAGAAACACCGCACAGGGATGATCATCTTCTCCCGTTTGCGCTTAGACTACGGCTGCTCCCGTTTCGGAACTGTGCGAGGGGCCTGGGTATATAAGGGTTCCCTTGCCCCTCTGGCTACGAAAACAAATTATAAATAACCCTAAATATTATTCTTTTTTTGGAAGTTAACCCTCAAAAAGTTTCATATTGATTAAATATCTGATATTACTTCAGAGTTTATTTAGCCCATAAGAAACTCTGGCCCAAAATAATTAGACTGAAATTTAAGGGGAAAAACAACAAGAATAAGCTGCCTAGGGTTGGGCAATTTGAATTGAGTTAATGATTTTCTCTTTGATTGATCAATTGTGGGAATCAAGTACTTTTCTTCGAGTTGAAACAAGAATAAGCCACCACTAGATTTTCACCACTTCCTTCGACATTGATCTGCTTCTTGCCGCTAAAGATGAGTGAGATGAATTTCCCATCATCCCCTCTCTAGTGTACTTATAATCTATCATTTCGTAGAAATTCTCTTCATATTCTCTCCCTTTTCTTCTCATCCCCTCTTTTCATCAAAGTCTTTTAACTTAATATCTTATCTATCTCTCGTCAACCTTTGCTTGCTTTCTTTCCTTCCACCCTTTCTCTCGAGCAATTCTCAATCTAGACAAAGATTCAATTGGAAGCAAGAGATTCAAGGATTTTGATGTCTAGACAGTTTGATTGCTGAAAGAACCCAAGATTGCTTTACATTGTCGATCAACGGCTCAGATGAAACGTCATGCTTCGAATCATTACGATTAAGTCACGTCCATTGGATTTGACATGGACCATTGAGATTTTGCCACGTCGCGCGCGTTATAAGTAACGCATGAAACGCTCGCCGTTTGACCTCATCTGATGCTTCATATGTGTTTCTGTCGGTTTTAATCACAACCGTTATAACTCCTCAGATTGACGGCTGAGATTAAATCATTTTAAAAACAATTTGCCAACGAATGAAATTGCGTTGCGTACCCTCCCGACTTAAGTGACGATCAACGGTCCTCTTTTAATGTGTGGATTAGATGCTCCTCGTGACGCCACGTCACCTGCACACATTTAAAACAAAAACAAAGTCCCGCATGGCAAAATTATGAAAATCGGCGCGTACAAAAGGTAAGTGAATCATAGAGAGATAACGTTATTATGAAAATGAAGCTTTATCTTTCTCTTCACACGCGCGCACATGTGCATACTCATACGCGTGCACATGCGTATACACAGGCGTGAACACCTACGCGCTGCCACAAGGTGTGTCCTTACGCTGCCACATGGTGACGACTTTTTTGCTCGTGCCACGTTGACTGTCACATCAGCACACGATATATATATTTTATTAATGAATTTAATTCAAAATAAATTAATTTAAATTCATAAATAAAAATCCCTTAAAATTAGAAAATTCATATCTTTTAAAATACAACTCCAAATTAATACAAATTTATTTCATTAGATCATAAATTAAATTATATATCACTTTAAAAAGTCAAATTTAATAAATAAAAAGAGAATAAATTTCTATTTCTAAAATACACTCATTTCCTTTAGAATTTTAAACTTAGAAAAAATTCATGAGTGTATATAAAGTGATTTCTCTTATTATTCTTTATAATTAACCCTAAATTAATACATTTTGAGATTATATATAATTTTTCATAAAATAATAGATAAACACTAAAAAATATGATAACATGAATTAGAATGGAATATTTTATGCCTTAATTTGCATTAATAATCATATCTTTTCATGTTATCAATAGGGAAATTGGGAACATAAAGGAGTTGAGATAAATAGAGTGAGGAGGTTGAATTGGCCTTGCCATGTCCCACAACAAGATAGGTATGACCATCTAGAATATCAACAGAAGAAGGTTACGATAATTTAGATAAGCGAGCAAGTAGGGATTGTGTACCTGACATAGGGGCAAATGCCCCCCAGTCAATGCTCCAAGAGTCTGACGAAGAGGCAAGTATGGCAGTACCTAAGCCGGAGGTGGATGTATGATGTGATGAGTGAGTTGGAAGAGCTGTTGGTGTCTCCTGAAGCTTCATAAGATGATCATATTCCTACCGAGATATAGTCATCATACTCGAGGATGAAGAGGAAGAAGCATCAGTAGAGGCAGAATTGGCAACCCAATCATGTTTGCCAAACTTCTGCCAACAACGATAAGAATGATGATTAGTCCGCCAGCAATGCTCACATGGAGGGAATGGCTGACCATCATACCCTTGACCATGCCCTCGGCTACATCTGTGTGGTACCCCTTTCCCCTAGAATTGGAAGATAGCAATGTCGTAGAGTCAAATGATACAAGGGGGGAGGTGCAAGTGATGGTAAAGGAGGATTCCCGACTGAAACCCAAAGAGTGGAAGAGAAGGTCATGGCGAGAGTTAGAAGGCAAGACTCACTCTGTATAGATCCTCGGATCTGAGAGGAGATTGAGGTATCAATGCCTCCAAGAAAGATAGCAACATCAAGCTCCTCTCGATAACAGTGTTGAGTCATAAGATCAGTCGTATAGGATTGCTACAACTCCAATTGAGTGAGAAGTTCAAAAATGCTGGCATAATAGTCTTGACTACGAGACCTTGATTGCTTCGCCTTGAACAACTACTCATATACCTCAACGATTTGAAATATATTAGACTCATTGCCATCCATGGAAGCCCATTCATTCCAGATAGCTTTGGTTGATCCCATGAGTTGCATAGGCTCACTAATAGAAGGAATCGCCAGCTTGAGCAGCCATGCTGTGATGGCTTAATCCTCAATGAACCACGTTGTACGACTAGGATAACTAAATGGGGGAGGGTCATCCGTGAGAAAAGAGAAATGACCATGAATTTGTAGAATACGTCGGAAGCTAGCAGACCAAGTGACATAGTTTGTCTAATCAAAGATAGTACAAGGACTCTAAAGGTGGTGGACGAATGTATTCGTCAAAGAAGATGAGGAAGCAACGATCAGCTGTAGTGCTAGGCCAAGAGTATAGATTGGCGGTAACATTGAAGTAGGGGGCAATGTTGGTTGCATTAGGAATTGATTGGCTTTCTGAGGGGCGGCATGATAGCCAAAGAGAGAGAGAGAGAGAGAGAGGAATGGGCAAAGATGTTGATGGAGAGTCTTCGTTCACCATAATCTTAAGGCTGCATTCCCAAAATCAACAAGCTAGGGACCGGCTAAGAAATCAATAAGTGTGTATTGTGATGTGCCCTAAAAGTCAATAAGATAAATCAGTCATTTCTCCCTTGTACAATCTTCAGATCAAAAACCATTTATAAGAAAACTTGTATATCTCAAAATTCCATATCCAATGATATTTAAAATCGATCTATTTCATTAAGTATAGAGAGAGATAGGTCCGAACGAAGATTCGTGGTAAATTTTCATGGACATAACACATTATGTCCAAAAATATTGGATTTAGGTCATCAAAACAGCTTCAAATCTAATTGGATTTTAAAAAAAATTTGTAGATAATAAAAATTTGCTTCTAATGATACCTAATACGATTATTTTTTTAAGCAATGAAGAAGAGGATATGACCTTTTGAAGATAACTCTCGGAAGACTAACAGTTTTCCAAGACAAAAGGTAAGATTGAAGGTGTTAGGCCACCACTTTTTATGTTATTTGGCTCAAAATATATGTTTTTCGATGCTTCTGAATCTAATGAAATAGTTTCAAGTTGATCAGACTTCAAATGAGAAAGATATTATCAATTTAAGCTGACTACATGGAGAGATCTACCATGAGCAATGGAGAGTCGATGTGCGGGCGATAACGAGAAGATCCAGCGCTGCCACGAGAAACCCTACGTTAGGGCTCTAATAACACATGGAAAATGGAAATACATAATGATTTTGATTAAGGAAAAGAAGATAGGAGAAGAGAGATATATAGGGGAGAGGAGAGAGTAGAAAAATCTAGAATTATAAAAGTGCCATCATGGGCCATATACACTCGCATATACTTTATTAAACTTGATTGATTTACATTTAAGTGACTTTGGACGTCTTTTGATGAGTGGATGTGTGTTTTGGGCAACTATATAGTCACGCTTTGTCAAGATTGGGGAAAAATCAAAGGCACTCTAAATGATTTCCTTCACGCATCAGTACTGATGTGGGTCACCAATTAAGGTTTGACAATCAACCATTCATGAGTCTGATGCTGCCAAAAGAGTATACGTATGTGGCAACTAATGACAAGAAGGTTTCGTTTGAGAGTGTTTTGGCACTTCATATCTCTTAGAGCATGTGGTATAGCTTGGCCAC
This sequence comes from Lemna minuta, assembly GCA_024174645.1. Classification (NCBI taxonomy): domain Eukaryota; kingdom Viridiplantae; phylum Streptophyta; class Magnoliopsida; order Alismatales; family Araceae; genus Lemna; species Lemna minuta. The sequence goes on from CM044105.1 coordinate 5,498,537, forward strand.
CTAATGGGCTAACTCGACATATTGATAATGTTAAATCAATCCTTAATTAATTAATATATAAGTTGAGAATAAATAATTAATAAGGTTGACCAATAAGTGTTATTTGGTCTATAGAGTTATTAACTAATGAGATATGTGGACCTAGAAGATATCACTTATTTGGTCTTAGATTGATATACATAAAATCATAATTCTTGATATACCATGACTAAGTAAATTATGATTAGATAGTAATACGATGAGCACTAGTCTTTAAACATATGTTTTAAACACTCATATTCGTTGGATATTCGAGAAAGGACATTGCTTTATCTCGAAAGAATAGCAGTATCTGATCCGGCTCATAGGATGAGTATGATTGATCTTGTAGCCATCGGTGTGGAGGCACTAAGGATAGATAGTGGGTGCTCTTTGGACAAAGAGTTCACTGAATTAATCAGTGTGAATACTTGAATGGTATTATACCTAACTGTCGATCAAGTTTATTCATGTCATGGTTATGTATGTGGTCCTTTGACTTGACACACCAAAGACATATTGTGGATGGATGATTGTGTTTTGATTATGATTTAAGAATCCCTACCCACGAGATTTCTAAAACGTCATATATTGGATACGGCATGAAGTCTTCAAAGATGATTGTTTGGTCAAAATAGGATCATCTGTCTTTGACATTTGAGGAGATTGACTCAAGGATTGAGATGCGATGAAATCCTTGGCCAAGGTAGTACAAATATTGAAGAAAGAGTTCTTGATGATTTCTTACACGCATAAATACTAACTTGAGTGATCGATTAGGGTTTGATAGTTGACTACACCCTAAGTCATTCATGAGTCGTGTACGGATGAAGAATTCTACATACACGGTAATTGATAACATGCTAATTAGACATGATAATAGATGATTATTAATGCATATTAAGGCATAAAAGATTTCATTCCTATGCATGTTATCATATTTATGAGTATTTATCTATCATTCTATGAAAAAATCATTATAATCTCAAAATACTTTAAATTAGGGTTAATTATGATGAATTAAAGATAAGTAATTTTATAACCCATCTTTACTTGAGATTATAAGTTGTTTTTAAAGTTAAATAATGAGAGAAATCATTTTATAAACATTCATTTAATTGTCTAAGTTAAAATCTTAAAAGAAATGAATGTATTTTTGAAATAGAAATTAAATCTCTCACTATTTATTAATTTGACTATTTAGAATGATAGATAATTAAATTTCGGATCAAATGAAAGAAATTTGGATTAATTTGGAGTTATATTTTGAAATTTATGAATTTTCTAATTTTTAGGGATTTTTCTAAAAATTTTCTGAATTTTTAATGAATTTATAAGGATTTTCCAGAATTAAAAATCGATTTTTCTAATTTAAAATCAAAATTTCAGAATATTTAAAGCGCGCAGGTGATCTGTCGCGATCAGAGCCGTCCGATTAGATCGCGATAAAGAGCAATGTGGTAGCCTGTGGGACGTCCGATCGCGCGTGTGATATCAGCCGTCGATCTTCACTTAAATCAATGGGCACACGTGGCTAAATCGGGTTCACTGGATTGTCTTAATCTCGATCGTTGATTGTGAGAGTTATAACGGTCAAGATTAAATCGTGAAGAAACACATCTGATGCGTCCGATCACGATCCAATGGCGACCGTTTCAAGGCGTTTTATAACGCGCGTCCACGTGGCTTCATCTCGAGCGTCTGATCGCGATCGAATGGCCCTGACTTAATGGTAACGATTCGCGATCAACCGTTTCATCATAGCTGTTGATCGGATTAATCGGACGGTTACGCCCAAATGTCCTATAAATTGAGATGTTTTTCCAATTTGTAAAGCATTCAAGAGCAATTCAATCAAATTGAACTATTTAGATACCAAATCTCTTGAATCTCTTGATCCAATCACTTCTAGACTCATTTCCACGTTTGAGGAATGCTTGAGATCAAGATTTCTACGATCGACAAGGAAGAAATCGACGCTTGAACTCCACGAATCGTGATTTTTGGATTTTGATAAATAGCCTTGATTCCGAAAATTAAGTGGGTTAATCCAATCGCAATTGTGGGTTAGTGATCATGGTTTATCCTAATCTATCTTATTTTAGTATTTAATTTCCATTTCAGAATTGTTAATTTAAGTAATTTAGAGTTTATTTTCGTTAGTTTCGTGATTTCGATTTTTGGAAAATACCCCTCACTTCGATCTTCACTTTCTCCGCGAAATCAAAGTCAAATTCGATGATTTTTGATTCCGTGGAATCGTCTTGAAGTCCTCTTTCATAAAATACTATTTTTCGCAATTTCTATCATCAAGTCATTGTCCGATTTGATCAAATCCGAAGAGATCATCAGAAATTTCCGTAATTCCATGTGGATTTGACCAAAATTTACCATTACACCCCTTAATTCAAGATAATTTTCATTAAATTGGTAAGTTTGGATTTATTTTTGACACGAGACCGTGTGCAATTGACGACCTCGCATTCTCGTTCCGTCAGTAATCGATGACAGAAAGGTTCCATAAGAGAGTTCTTGCATACTCCATATCTCCTAGAGTAAGTGGTGTAGCTTGACACCCAACGAGCTGGCAACTCAACCTGTCGATTGGGTTAAATTGATCATTGATTAATTAATCTATATACTGATATAGATAATTAATTAAGGTTGACCAATAAGGTGTTATTAGGCTTATAGAGTTATTAACTAGTGAGATATATAGACCTAGAGGGTCACACACATAAGGTATATGGTTGTTGGTAGATATAGACATAATTATGAGGATTTTTATGATAATTCCTCATATGAAATGTCTAGAAATAAGGGGACAATGACCACAACTCAAGGTGCCCATGCAAGCCTTGTGGGAATTCTCTCCATTCTTCTCTCTTTCTCTCAATGAAGATCTTTAAAGAAGAGATCCAATCATCCAGAGATTGTGTGGATACCGCTAGAGACAAGACACTTGAATAGCTTCAAGAACTCTTTCAAGGGAACCCTGTGAGTATGTTTTCTCATACATATTAGATCATACGATCATTTTGTTCTAGGTGGCTTGATGTTTTTAATATCTGATTCAATGTATTCTATTGCATTCGATGTTTTGATCAAAATTTTAGAAGGCTTATTGACTTTAGATCCCAACACATTGATCACGCTTTAAATGATGTAAATTGATTTCTATCCATCTAATCTACCTTGATAAAGATCAAAAGGGCCTATATTGCACCAATGTATAATTTTTTGTGATTTGCTTAAAGAGAAGTGTAATCAATGACCGTCATCCAATTACCCTTCATCAACTTCGAGACAGTCATAGTGGCACCATGTGTCGTGCCATAATTCCCCTCAAAAAGGAAAAATCGAGATTAATCATGGCCATTGATTGCACAAGACACCATTGGGCGCTCTAGAATTAAGCCAAGTGGTTAGTATCAATTGGTCACCAGAAAACAAAAATCTTGCCATTGATTCAATTCTGTGGACTTGTTCCACAAAATCAAGTAGTTCCTATGTTGTTACATGTGCCTGCGAGAGAAAAATTAAGTCCCACATTGAAACTACATTAAAAAAATAATACCTTTAAAAAGAGAGGCCCATTAAGGTTTTCATCAATTAATGATACAAGTAGACATTAATACTCCCCCTCATTGCACACGTAAGCATTGAGTGTGCAACTTTTGGCACTACCTTGTTGCACCGCATGTGCGCGTTGCAACATCAGCAATGACTATTCAAACCCCTTTTTGAACAAAAAATGTAAGAAATATCTAGAAAATATGGATTAATTCTAGAATTAAAAAATATATGAAAATTTAAAAAATTTTTAAAAAACTCTAGAAAAATTCCTAAAATTCAAATGTGCATATCTTCCTCATACCTCTTTGCTTGGATATCACCTAAAATCAAAATTTAATGAAAAATATCTTGCTAAATAGCATTTAGCTCACTTTATCTTCTTCTCCTCTTCATCCTTCTCATTCTTCACTCATGAACTATGATACGAAACTCACATAAATGAGGTTAATTTACACTAGCTTGACCTTGTTAAAGGTCAAAAATCAATTGTGCATCAAATGAACCTTAATTTTTTACAAATAAACTTATGAGTGAAAATGAGGTGATGAATGGATTTCATCAAAACATGATAGCATGCATAGTAGTGATGCAAGGCATACCTTAAAAATATTAGAGAATCATACTTTTATTGGTAAAAATGCATGTTATCATATCCCCCAACTCAAATCATTGCTAGTTCATTAGCAATGTCCCTAGAATCATTTGTTACCTTGTATGCCGTATTTTAAGGGTATCAATCGCTTTCTTAGCTTAAATACTTCATCACAATAGTCCAAACACACTTCCATTTTTATCATGTAAGAACAACTCTATGGAGCTAATGATTATGAACAAATACTGCTATCTCTCCTCAGATATAACACTATAATCTCAAATGCTCGTGAAGTGGTGGGCCTCACACCTCTTGTTACAAGGGTGCTCTCTTTCTTATGGATATTTTATGCCTAGCTCTTGAAATTCCAATATCCTCTCTCCTATCCAAAAACAGGAGTGAGACACTCTTCCGCTCCCTTTAAGCACAAAATCAAAGTAACCCACTGATCTGTTGTCGAAGTGTTTAAGGAGGAAAAGAAAGACGAAAGGCCTCAAAAGGATGAAAAATATAATGGTTGTGGATGGTTATGACAAAAGGAGGAGCTTGATATTATCTTAGATATTCTATTCCCAATATAGAATGGTATGAGATAAAAAAAAGAGTAGTGGGTGAAGAAAGAAAAGAAGATCATGGGTGAAAGCATAATGTATAGAGGTGTAGAGTAAGTTATATAACACATGTTATAATGGATGTTGGTGGATACATACATTATTTTGTGGGTTTGGTGAAAAGGTCACATACCCGATGTCTATAAATAAGGGATAATGATCACAACTCTAAGTGCCCATACAAAGCTTGTGGGAACTCAATGTCTCTTATTTTTTTCTCCTTTTCTCTTGATGAAGAGCATTAAAAAGTATTACTGCTAGAGGCTAGACATTAGAATAACTCCGAGAACTCCTTCAATAAAACCCTATGTGGATTTTAATTTATATTAGATGATTAGATCATTAGTTCTTGGTGCCTCATTGTTTTGAATATTCACTTCAATGTGTTCCGCTACATAAAATGTTTTGATCAAAATTTTGAAAGCTTATCGAGCTTTAGATCCCATTAGAAACATGGGATGCATATAATATAATCAGTTCAAAACATAATAATATGTATAATTGTGTCACTATTGGAGTATATAATGTCGGATGAATATAGAACATTATAACTAAATCATAAAAGATGGGGAAGTGTAATATGGTTGTAATTTAGTCTGTCATAATTGTGAAGTGTAATATGGTTGAACTTCAATTTCTGCCTAACATTCTTGCCATGGAAACTACATTTTTCCCCTTCATACTCTCCAAAATTTATCTGATTTGTATTTTTTTATGGCCTTGAACAATGCATTAATCATCCATTGTTGTGCCACATTGAAGATTTCTCTTTGGGGGAAGAGAAAACCATCTTAGAGGCGTCATTCAGGTTCCTTCAATGTGACTAGGACTACAATTAAAATAAGACCCTTATTAGCAGTTACACACTTTGACTGAATTTGGAACTACACTAATGCAATCCTCCTAGTCACGCATTATAATGATAATTGAGACCAAGTCCAATTATTTGATTGATAAGAGATGGTTATTCCCACAAATTCCACTCAACATGTACATGATAGTCTTCTTTGATCATGTGCTACTATGAGGATTGCATTAGTGGAGTTCCAAAGTGTTCATATGTTGAGTGATGGTGGAGTTTTTGACAATGCCTTTAAATCATGACATCTCTACTAGTATTGCCCCTTATGATGAGGTGATTGATTGTTTGTCTTGACAATTCATCTGATACAAGCAAAAATATCTCCCACTAACATTGGAAGGGTGGGTCAAGATCATTGTTATCTTTTGAAAGAGAATCGTTTTTTGTTGGGGCTCATGGAATTTTGATTCCTTAAGTCCCTCCATTACTTGTTGGTTAAGGATGCATTTTAAATTAGGGTTGTCTAATTAAGATCAGATCAATGAGTAAACTGACCTTGATATTTTCAAGTGGAAACTAAAGATCATGATCAAGGACCACTAGATCATAATGATCCTTAATCATGATTGTGGAATTCACCTTGAAATCATCAAAAGTAAAAATTGTTTGAATACTTAAAATGGCTTAAATAAGTTATTTAATCATCTTCATATTTCTAAAATATTAAATGAACATAATACAAGTCCCTAGTATAATTGTTAAAATGACCCATTATCTCATGTTTAGGTGACCCGCTAGACACATGTTGGGATGGCCCACTAAATTCCATCTCCCTATGACCTTGTCCCTTCCTCTTCCTACACCTCCCTATGTCTCTTTGTCTACCTTCTCATCTATAAACCCATGTACTCCTTATTCTATTATCTTCTCTATTTTCTTCTCCTAGTTCCTCTATTGCTTTTACAATGATTAAAATTTTATGAAGTCATATTTTATGATTTGTTTAAATGCTTTGATCACTCAAAAATTTACATAACTAGAAAATGAATAATCATTTGTTTCATAAGAGGGAGCGAGGGAAAATAAGGGTCTTAACTTCACATGAGAATAGAGAGACCTAAATAAAAGAAAAAAGGGGCCTATCAGAGTAGGCTCGATAACATGTGAATGAAGAAGGTCCAATAACCAAAAGATGAGAGGTAAACCCATTATGTCTTCACCCTTGCCCATAATCTCGATCATGGATAAATATGCCTATCTTTCCACAATGTAAATTATTACTTTCTCGTGAGACCTTTGGTGAAGACATGCTTGCTACTCCAAGGTAGAACTATATGGAGTAGAGACTAATTTTAGGATTGAAGGCACTCAATGGAATATAATATGCAGAGTGGAAACGAATCAAATGTTCTGATATAATGCTTAATAAGCTCTCAAAATCTAATTCAAGACATGAGTAAAAATGAAAGTCATTTGATTTGAGAATTCAAACATAAAGCGCAAAACCTAATATAGAGCAAAATCTACACTCATAGGGCTCCTTGGAGGAGCTCTTTGACGTTATTCAAATGTTCAACCTATAAAGGTATCCATAGGATCTTGGAATGGTTCGATCTCTTCGTGAACTTCTTATTGAATGCTTCTTAAGGTCCTTGAAGACCTCCTCACCATTAAGTCTCACTAAAAGAAGGAGAGGGGCAAGGAATTATTGAGAGTAAGAGAACAAAGGGGGAGTACCTCCACCTAGATTTTGAAACTTTTCCCAAAAACCCTCATGACGTCAAAATTAACCAAAATCTATTGACATTATCTGTGCGACCCTCAAGAGCTATATATCAATCTAGGTAATAACTCTACTAACTCGATAACATTTATTAGTCAACCTTATTCATGAACTATATCAACATATAGATTAATTAATTAAGGATCAATTGAACCTAATCAATAAGTCGAGTTGCCAAGCCCCGGGCGCCCAAGTTACATCTCCTGCTCTTATCAAACTTTTATGATTATTAATTACCGTTTATGCATAATACTTCATTTGTACGAGGGTGAAACTCATAAATGACTTAGTATATAAAAAATATGTTATATTTTCAAGGCCATAAATAAGTTTTGATTCTAGGCCTATTACCATACGGTTTTAATAGATTTTATATAGAAATATTACTTCCCTATCTCGGTGCCACTTACACAACGCATAGCGCCATTACCTAGTGGCGTATGGCACCGAGTGCGCTCATATTGCCCAATCAGTTGGTCTCAGTGGGTCCCATTTGTTTGATTTTGATCTTATGCAAATCTAAAAATAACAAGAAAAATTAGGAAAACTTAGAACATATATCTTTCATAATAGGAGACAGTCTTCCATGAAATTTTTACCATTCTTTTCCTGATTTAATTCCCTGAGTAATCATGCCATTTATATAATCTTGAGGCAAATGTATAAACAAGGAAAAACTTAATTCTATGAGTTAGTTTGATTTAAAAATCATGAATTCCTTGAATCCACTTTAAATCTTACGTTTCTTTATTTTTACTTATTTATCCTAAGTATGATAAAATTATTTAGATACTCAAAACCTTCTATCATTTAAATACCCCTCCTCGAGGTGTTTCTCCCGCGCTAAAGATAGTTCGTGCGCATCAGTTGTTCGACGAAAGCACCACTATCTCCCGGACAAGCATGCTTTCCCCCGACAACGAGAAGCGCGATAGCCTCCTGCGCCTCATTCGCGACGGAGATCTCGTCATCGTCTACGAGAGACACGACGCAATGAAGGCCGTGACGGTGAAATCCGGATCCGAGATCCAGAACCGCTACGGCCTCTTCAAGCACTCCGACTGGATTGGAAAACCTTACGGATCCAAGGTCTTCAGCAACAAAGGCTCGTTTGTTTACCTTTTAGCCCCGACACCCGAGCTCTGGACTCTGGTGTTGAACCACAGGACTCAGATCCTTTATATTGCGGATATCAGCTTCGTGATTTCCTTTCTCGAGGTTGTTCCCGGAAGCGTTGTTCTGGAATCTGGAACTGGAAGCGGCTCACTCTCTACTTCCCTCGCTAGGGCTGTTGCTCCGTTTGGACACGTTTATACATTTGATTTTCATGAGCAGAGAGCTTCGTCGGCAAGGTATGTTTGTTACCGGAGATTTATGATAGATTTCCTTTGAAGCGTTTGGTTTTTTTTGTCTCGGTTGAATAGCGGTTTTATGTCGAATATGAGCATGTTGCCAGTAGAAAATACGATAGAAGAAAGCTGAAATGTGTTATTGGCTAAAATTACCGGAGTTTGTGAGGTTCTCTGCAATGAAGGATTGACACTTTTTACTCTTAATTTTTATGTACCGAGAGCTCTTCCGGCTTGGTATATATGCTGCCAGAGATATACTATTGATGTGCTTATTTGTTAGTTTTTGTGGATAATCACGGTTTTATATCAAATTTGAGTTTGTTGGTGATTGGAAGAACTAGAGAAGAAAGCAGAACCATATCATTGACTAAATTTATGACGGTTTTAAAAGAATATTCGTTTTTCCTGAGACGAACATGATTGCAAAAGCCTATGACTTTTGTAATCAGACACAATTCAATATGCGTATTTATTATATTGATCTTGGATGAAGTGTTCACAATTTTCAAGCCTGAATGGGCTAAATGGATGGCACTGAACAGATTGCAAAATCACGCATTTCTGTCAAACTTATGTTTGTTGCCACGAAAAAGTTCTCAAAAAGAAGGCTGAACTGGATCATTGATTGAAGTTATGACAGTAAGTTATGCAAAGCTGTGATATTGATTAAGTTTTTATCCCAGAAATAAATATTTCTGCAAAGCCTATGTGTTTCATTATCAAACAAGATTCAGCATGCTCACTTATGATGTTAACCTTGTATTGAAAATCTACAAACTGTATGATATATTCTGTTTTCTGAACCTAACAGAAGCTTCAGCCTCTTTATTTCCTCTAAAAAAGCATTTTAATGATTTGGATTCTAAATTCAACTTGATAGGGAGGATTTTGAGAGAACCGGTATGAATAAATTCATCACCGTCAGTGTTCGAGATATTCAAGGAGAAGGGTTCCCAGAAGAGTTCTACAAGAAAGCAGACTCAGTCTTCCTCGATCTTCCTCAGCCGTGGCTAGCTATTCCATCAGCCAGTAAGATGCTGAAATCTGATGGAGTTTTATGCTCTTTCTCTCCTTGCATTGAACAAGTACAACGCTCATGTGAAACGCTCACTGAAAACTTCACTGGTATGCTATCATTCCCATTTGCTTGTTCTAGATTATATCAAAAACCAGAAAAAACTGTTTTTCATTTATTTCAGCTTGCGTATATGTCTGTTACCAATATTTGTACTGTTCTAGTCTGGTGGGCCTTTTTAAAACCTTGGTTGAGAAGGCCCTGTATCTTGTTTCTAAAATAGAAACCCTGGAGTAATAGCACAACTGCAATTACACAGACCCATCTTCTGCTTTTTTTTCTGGTTTTATGTAATAAAGAGTCAGCCATTATGAACCCTACATGCTTTGGACTGTTATGCCAAAATCAGCAACTCGGAGGTCGACTAAAATATCGGGACTGAGACCCTTGACGTTTTGGTATGGTTCCTACAGTTTTGTCACTCCTACTGGAAAATATTTATGGAGCCCTTTTGAAGACCATTGCATTCAACTATCTTGTAAAAGATTTCAATTCAAGTTTACCGTCAGGGTTTCTGAGGAAGAATTTAGTACTGACAGGAAGATTCCCATATCCACTGAACCAAATCACTCAAAGAGCATGTAGTTGAAACCGATCCAGAGGAATTACTAAAATATTTACTTGAAAATAGACTATTTCTCTTTGCAACGCTAATGAGATTTTGATTTTGTTCATGAAGATGTGAGGACATTTGAAGTTCTTCTCCGGACATATGAAGTGAGAGATGTGAAGGTGGGGAGCCTAAAAGCTGATGGTGGTGGGGGAGTTGGAAAACGCCCGTTCAAGAGAAAGAAGCCCCCTGTCAAAGAAGAAGATAAAAACAGAGGTATAGAGGAATGTTCTAGTGTAATTATGGCAAAGCCCTTGATAGAAACAAGAGGGCACACTGGATTTCTTACATTTGCAAGGCTCATTTGCTCATGATATTTAAGACTAGAACTGTTCTTACTATGTTCCTTTTTATATCATTATGTTTAATTATCCAATGCTGTTTTGCACTGCAATTAGTTTCTTTTTTTATTTTTAGACTGATATTTTAAAAAGTTTTTTAGGTTAACATATTTTCATGTTATTAGCAATCGGTGAATCTATTTCCATTAAATTCTTATAGTGTTGTTAGATTTTATAATACCCAGGGCAACTAGAACATGATAAATACTGATCGAATCAAGCCCAAATAAATTTATCTCAAAGATTTTCCTTTTTGAACACTAAAGGAAGATCACTTGATATTGGTGATCAATTGGCACAAGTACTTCTTCTTACCCAAGAAGTCACCTAGTCTTGCATTGCTCAAGCTTGAGTATGCTTAATTCTAGAGTTCCTCTCGGTCTCGGTGCCCCTCTTCCGAGGAGGTCACCTAGCCTTACATTGCACAAGCTTGAGTATGTTTAACTCTAGAGTTCCTCTCGGTCTCGGTGCCCCTCTTCTGAGAAGGTCACCTAGCCTTGCATTGCTCAAGCTTGAGTATGCTTAACTCTAGAGGTCCTCTTGGTCTCGGTGCCCCTCTTCCGAGGAGGTCACCTATCTCTATATTCCCCAAGCTTGAGCACGCTCAACACTTTCGCGTGTAGAATAATAAAAAAAATCCAATGCCAGCCCCCACTGTCACGTGGCGCCACTTGTTACCGCCCCAATCCTATAACCATAGCCCACTAGCCCGTGGGTCCTCCAAATGCTAGCCCCCACTGCCACGTGGCGCCACTTGGGCGTCCGCGTGGACTCGCATGGCCCACGCCACCTGTGCGCCACCTACGCCTCGTGTGGGCTCGCGCGGCCCTTCCACATGGCCTTGTGTGCCGCATCGCATCCGCGTGGGTCTCGCGCGCCACGTCAGCTTCCCTGCGCGCCATGTCAGCCCGCGGTCCTGCGGAAATAAACCCCCTTTTTTTGCGTTTTAAAATCGATAAAAAAAATCAAATAAAAATCTAGAAAATTCCAGAAATTATGTAATAAATTTAGAAATCCATAACTCTTAAAATACAACTCCTTTTAATCTCAAATTTTCTCCATTGGATCTGAATTTCTTTTCTTTTTAATATCATGCCATTTAAAAATATAATTTTAAAAGAAGAATATATGATGAATTAAAAATAACATAAAGGTATTCATTAAGATCTCTCTCTTTTAATCCTCCAATAATTTTCTTCTTAGACTTAATTCTTTAAATCATCTACTAAAGTCAAAATAAGTCAAGGAAAATACTTAATTCCTATTAATTTATCCTTGCAAAAAGATTAATCATCAAGAAGGCACATAATTAACCCTAATTTATGCATAAATATGAACTTTAGTATAATGACATACCAATGGAGAAAATTCATACCAACTCTGATAACATGCATTATATTCACCTAAAATAAGCATGAATATGATTCAAATAGGATAAGAATTTAAGTTATAAATGCATGTTATCATCCATCTAGGTCGTATATCTCACTAGTTAATAACTCTATAGATATAATAACATCTTATTAGTCAACATTATTAATAATCTATATCAACATTTACATTTACTTAATCAAGGATCAATTTAACCAAATCGATAGGTTGAGTTGCTGACGAGACGAGACCACGAGGTCGTCGATTTCACACGGTCTCGTGTCAAAAATTATTCCGAACTTGCCAATTTTGGGAATTTATAACGAATTGAGTGGCATAATGGTAAATAAGGGTCGAATCCACAGGGAATTAAGGTATTTTCGAGATATCTTTTGGAAATTGATCAAATTGGACGATGAATTGAGGTGAGAAATTAGGGAAAATGGTGGTTTTAGAAAGATAACTCAAAGATCTATCCACGGAATCAAAAATCACTCGATTTGGATTAGTAATCGCGGAGAAATCAAAGATGGAAGTGGGAGGAAATTTTCGGAATCGCGAAGAACACACATTGAAATTAAAAATGAAATTAAACTAAATTGAGATCCTAAACCTAAAATTGATGATACATGACGATAGATAAGAGGATAAACGTGTTTTCTAACCCGAGATAACGATCAAATCGATCCAATTGATCGCCGGATCAATGGCTATTCATTCCGCGAATTCAAACGTGAACATCGGTGTTCAAGAGACAAATTCTCCTCGCTCGATCGACGAAATCTCACTTATAAACACTCCATGGACGCGAAATCGAGTCTATAAGCGATTACAAGTGAGAGATTCAAGAGAAGATGCGTGTAGATAGGTCGATTAAGTGAAATCTTCCTCGAATGTCTTACAATCGCGAAGAACTCTTCGTTTTATAGGCCAAAATGGGCGTAACCGTCCGATTCATGCGTTTAATCCGCATCAACGGTCCGGATTAAATGCATCAAGGTGAATCGTTACGAAAATGTCATAGCCGTCAGATTGCCGATGGACGCTCCAGATCAATCCTCATGTCGTGTGTTATAAAATGCGTCGAACGGCGCCCGTTGGATCGCAATCCGACGATCGCGATGCGTTTCGGCGCATTAAATGAGGACCGTTATAACTCCAGATTAAATGACACGTGTGTTGATCCGATCTGGTGGTCCACACATCCACGCGATCAAGGTGTGTGATGCCGCCACGTCGCCTACAATCTGACCGTTATAATTTTGCTTTTAAGCCACGTGCGTGATTGATGATCAGTGGACTTTAAGTCCACGCGATCCACGACCGATCTTCATCGCCTGTTTGAATCCAACGCCTCCGCTTTTGCCACGTCGCCTGAAACTATAAAACCCGTGTGGATTAGTCCCACACGGAATAACAGAAAGGGAATCGTTGGGTTTATAAGACCCAACGATCTTATGGGTTGAATACCCTTCCGGTCTACGGAAGGCTGACTATACCCATTATATATATACTATATAGCATAGATAAATAAATGCATATGCCGCGTGGGCCCGCGTGGCGCTGCCGCGTGGCCCCGCGCGGAAATTAAACACTTTTTGCATTTTTTTTATTTATTTTAAACGTTTTAAATCGAAAAATAAAATCAGAAAAATCCAAAAAAATCCCTAAAGATTGTAAAAATCATATCTTTCAAAATACAACTCCAAATTAATCCAAATTTCTTTCATTTGATCTGAAATTTAATTATCTATCATTCTAAAAAGTCAAATTATTTAAATAACAAGAGATTTAATTCTTATTTCAAAAATACATTCATTTCTTTAAGATTTTAATTTTAGAAAATGAAATGAATGTTCATAAAAATGATTTCTCTTATTATTTAAATTTAAAAACTATTTATAATCTCAAGTAAAGACAGGTTATAAAATCTTTAATCTTTAATTCATCATAATTAACCCTAAATTAACGCATTTTGAGATTATAACATAAAATTGCATAGAATGATAGAAATGCACTCAAAGTATGATAACATGCATATAAATGGAATGTTTTATGCCTTATTTTGCATTAATAATCATGTTTTATCATGTTAAGATTGCATGTTATCAGTTGCCAACCCATTAGTTGTCAAGTTACACCATATACTCTAAGGTATATAAGAACTCACTTGTGGAACTTTGTTGTCATTGGTTACCATATATGTATAATCCTTCACTCGCGGAAGACTCAAGAATGACTTGTGATATGCTCAACTATTGAACCCTAATAAGTCACTCCAGCTAGTATTGATGCCTGTAAGAAATCATCAAAAACTCTTTCTCCTATATTTCCACTACCTTGGCCAAGGATTTTATCGCATCTCATTCCTTAAGTCAATCTCCTAAAATACCGAAGGCGGCAATCTCATCTTGACCACACAATCATCTTCGAGGATTCACATCATATCTAATATATGACGTTTGAGAGATGATAATATGTAATTTTAGAATACAATTATACGATTATTAATGCAAATTAAGGCATAAAACATTTCATTCTTATGCATGTTATCATATTTTGAGTGCATATCTATCATTTCATGCAATTTTAAGTTATAATATCAAAGTGCACTATTTTAGGGATAATTATGTATTTTTAAGAATATATTTTAGAGTAAATTATTTCTATCTATATTTGAGATTATAATTGGGTTTTAATATTAAATAATAAGAGGAAATACTTTATATACTCAATTATTTTTCTAAGTTTTAATTTCTAAGAGAAATGAGTGTATTTTTTAAATAAAAAATTTATTCTCTTATTCTTTAAATAATTTAACTTTTTAGAATGATAGATAATTTAATTTATGATCTAAAAATTTTTTTGGATTAATTTGCAGTTATATTTTGAAAGATATGAATTTTTGAATTTTTAGGGATTTTTTTGGAATTTTTTTGATTTTTTATGGATTTATTTAGATTTATTTTAAATTAAAAAGAATATTAAAAAAATTTATATTTATATTGCGTGCTGATTGATAACCCGGAATCAGTGTTAACAAATCGTTGGTGAATCAAGTTACACAATAAATTCCTATAGACTCTTTTTTTTAAGGCAAATTAATATAGAAGTGAGTAAGGGATCGTCCTTAGGGAGCAAGTAATGATTCAAAGAAATCTAAAGGATAAGAACTATGTATATATATATATTTCTATTAATCAATGAAGGCTACTAACCAATCTACAATAGCAAGAATGGGAAGGAAATAGTTAGAACATAACTGAATGGTATTAAACATAAATTAGTCCAACAAACAATTAAGTGAAGGTACGACAATGACAGACAAAAGAAACAAGGTAATTGAGGGCAGAAGAGAACATAAATTGTATTATCACACTAAAGAAAATACGATAAAAAAATTAAGATAAGAAAGCATAGATCAAGGCTCCAGGCGCAGTAGCGGCTGATTAGGCGAGCATTCTGCGGTTGGAGTGAAGGATCTGCGCTATTCCCGATCTAGTCTCGCCATTGGAAAACAACAGTTGCGTGGCTAACTCGAGAGTGTGGAAAAGAAGACGAAAGTGTCGCTATCTAGAGCTTCACCCGGTCGATCTGAAGAGAAAAGAAAGGCAGAAAACCACAGGAAAGTGGGAAGGGAAGGGAAGATTTTTTGTACCTACCGGAGTCAACCTTGAGAGGTTTTACCGGCTCAGAAGGTAGGTTCTCCCTCCTCTCCTGCAGGATATCAAGTTGGAGCAGCTTCCTCCTTGTTTCCTCTCTTAAGACGCCGAATCAGATGGAGAGTTTCCACACTATTCTTCTCCCCGATCCGGCATACCCCAAAAATGCAGAGCGTAGGGTTTTTAACAATAGTTTGAGGCCTTCTCCACCCTTGGATCTAGGACAGACAAGACCACTAGAGGACTCGATCTGAGTTCTCCACTGGCCTCGGGAACTTCCTCCTGCAGCCATATCGAGGTGAGTTTTAGTTTCCCTCTCTTTTTTTCCTGTTGTTTTCTTGATCCACGTTAGTGAAACCCTACTAAAAGACAAAAAAACTCATTAGGTTCTTTCCCTTTGGGCCTTGAAGTCTAGAGGGTTTTAATTAACACATGTTTGTAAGTTCAGCTATAAAAAATTGAAAAGCATTGCTTTTCTATTAAACTGTGATTCAAGGCAACTTACTGAGTTTAAAAAAAGTTAAATAAACCTGCAAATCATGTATATTATGTGATAACTTTTGGAGTTATCACTGACGTGGCAGCTCACGTGGCATGAGCAAAAATGGTGTCACCACGTGGCAGCATATGAACACGCCACGTGGCACATGCATATGAGTGTGCAGACGTGTTTGGGCGCGTGTGTGCGCATGTTCGTGCGTGCGTGCACATGTGCACGCAGGTGTGATTAGTGAGATTAAGCATCCTTTTTCAGAATAATGATAACTCTATAATCACGCGTACCCTATATACGCATAGATTCGTTTAATTTTTCCATCATGCGGGACTATCTTTTTGTTTTTATATGTGCAAGTGATATGGCATCATGTGGAGCATTCGATCAGGAAATTTAATTGCGATTGTCGATCGTCACTAAAGTGAGGGGGGTACGCGGTGCATTCTGATTCGTCGAGGAATCATTTAAAAATGGTTTAATCTTAGGCATTTATCTGAGGAGTCATAACGAGTGAGATTAAAACCATTCGAGATGCATCCGAATTGTCGGTCAAGAATCAGACGACGAGTGTTTCACGCATTTCTTCTTCACACGTGATGTGGAGAAATCTCAATGGTTCATCTTCGATCAAATGAAAACGACTTAACCGTAAGGATTTGCATTCAAGCGTTTCATTAGAGCCGTTGATCGAAGATTAAACGCCAAATCCAACAGTTATGCCCAAATTTTCCTATTTATACACATGTTCTTCGATGTGATCTTTGGTTTTTTGAGTAGTCAAACTGTTTAGACACCACAATCCTTCAATCTCTTACTTTCCTTTGCTTCTAGACTCATTTTCGTGTCTGAGGAGTGTTTGAAAGTTAGAATTCATTAAGAGAATAGGGAGAAATCGATTCTTGAACACCAACGATCATCTTTGAATTTGTGAAATGAAAAGCCTCTAATCTGGCGAGTAATTGGATCAATTCGAGCGCTATCTTGGGTTAGAAATTATGTTTTTGTCCTAATCTTTCTTCCTTTAACATTAGATTTCAATTTTTAATTGTAGATTAAGTCAATTTCAATTTTTTTGCTATCTTTTCGTTAAGAAATTTCTCTCTAATTCGCTCATCGATTTCTCCACTAATCTTCATCCAAATTCTATGATTTTTGATTCCGTGGATTTGATTTCGAGTTATCTTTCTAAAAATACTGAAATCCTAAATTTTCTGACTTCAATTCATTTTTCGAATTGATCAAATTTCAAATAGTTGTTCAAAAATATCTTAATTCTCTGTAGATTCAACCCTTATTCACTACTAAACTATTTAATTCGTGATTAGTTATCTAAATTGGTGAGTTTGATATTTATTTTTGACGCTTATCTGAGTGTATTCAATGACCACACAGATTCGCTTCGTCAAGAGATCAAGTGGCTAGGGATTTATAGGTTGTAATCAAAACATAGTCATTCATATAGAAGATGTCTTTGGTGTCTCAAATCAAAGGACCACATACACAACCATGACATGAATCAAGCTGATTAACAGTTAGGTATAATATCATTCAGTGATTCATATGGATCAATTTAATGAACTCTTTCTCCAAAAAGCACCCACTATATATCCTTAGTGTCTCCACACTGATAGCTGTAGGATGAACTATACTCATCATATGAGTAAGATCAGATAGTGTTGCTCTTTATGGATAATTCAATGTCCTTCTAGGATATCCTAAGAATAGGAATGTTTAGAATATGTGTTTAAAGACTAGTGATCACATTATTATGATCTCATCATAATTTACTTAGTCATTCCATATGCTCATAGATGATAACATGCTAATTAGACATGATAATACATGATTATTATTACATATTAAGGCATAAAACATTTCATTCTAATACATGTTATCAAATTTTTTAGTGTTTATCTATCATTCTATGAAGAAGTCATTATAATCTCAAAATACATTAATTTAGGGTTAATTATGATGAATTAAGGATAAATAATTTCATAACCCATCTTTACTTGAGATTATAATTAATTTTTAATAATAAATAATAAGAGAAATCATGTTATATACACTCATATAATTTTCTAAGTTTTAAAATCTAAAAGAAATCAGTATATTTTTGAAATAGAAATTAAATCTCTTGTTACTTATTAAATTTGACTTTTTAGAATGATAGATAATTTAATTTATGATCTAATGAAATAAATTTTGATTAATTTGTTGTATTTTGAAAGTTATGAATTTTCTAATTTTTTAGATTTTTCCTGAATTTTTTTGAATTTTTACTGAATTTTTCAGGATTTTTCTGAATTTGTTTAAATTTAAAATCGATTTTTCTAATTTAAAATCAATTTAATAAGTGCGCAGGTGATGTGGCACAATTTGGAGCGTCTGATCACGCGTCTCATTGTGACCGTTGATCTCACTTAAAACGGAGGGTACGTGGAGCATTTCTACTCGTCGGCAAATCATTTTTAAAACAATTTAATCTCAGTTGTTGATCTCAGGAGTTATAACGGCTGAGATTAAAACCAAAACACATTTGAGCATTCGATCAAGATCGAATGGGGGGCGTTTGATGCGTTACTTATAACGCGCGAACGTGGCATCATCTTAGCGGTCTATTGGAGATACAACAACCAAGACTTAACCGTAACGATTCGTAATCGTGTGTTTCATCAGAGCTATTGATCAAAGATTAATTGAAGATCAGACGGTTATACCCAATTCGCCCTATAAATTGAGATGTTCATTGACATTGTAAAATATTCTAGGGCAATTCGAGTAATCGAACTGTTTAGACACCAAATCCCTTGAATCTCTTGCTTTCAATTGCTTATAGACTCATTTCCGAGTCTATAAAGTGCTTGAGAGTGAGATTTCGTTAAAAGAATAGGAAGAAATTGACGCTTGAACATCAACGATCTTGTTTTCAAATTTGGGAATGAAAAGCCTTGATCTGGCGACTAATTGGATCAATTCGAGCGCAATCTTGGGTTAGGATCGTGTTTCATCTTAATTTTCTTTCTTATAGCTTTAGATTTCAATTTTGAATTGTAATTTGAGTCAATTCCGGTTTTTCGTGATTTTATTTTTCAGAAATTTCTCTCTCGTTCATTCGATGATTTCTCCACGAATCTTGATCCAAATTCAATGATTTTTGATTCTGTGGATTCGTCTTCAAGTTTTCTTTCCAAAAATATCAAAACCCCTAACTTCTATCCACTTTTTATTGACCAAATTTCAAGAGATCATCCAAAATTACCTTAATTCTTCGTCTATTTGACCCTTATTCACCACTATACTATTTAATTCGTGATTTAATCTTAAAATGGGTGAGTTTGGTATCATTTTTGACATAAATCGGTGTGTAATCAATGACCGCGCTGATTCATTTTATCAATAGGCTTCATTGCAAACATCACACAAGAATGACAATAAAGAATTTTCATTTCAATGAACATAAACAAGATACATGGAAGTGCGATTGGTTTATAGGTCACTTAAGCCAATAAACATAAGCTAACACTTTGGTGGGAGATGCACGACCCCTCACATGCATCCAAGGTCCACCCAAAAGTCTATAAATAAATTGCTCGCGTAATTTTCTAGTACGGAGAGTTCTAAGGGAAGTTTAGAGGGAGGCTGTCTAGAGGTTGGTTGGGAGGCGCATTATGACTTGTGAGAGGTCATCACGGAGATTGGTGAGGGCTTTAATATGCTACCTTGCACCAAAGGTAGCATGGGACAACCTGTCAATGTTTATAAAAGAAGAGGGTTATCAAACAAGAATATTGGACTTCACGGGAGCAAGGGGATGCAGCTGAATTTTCCATCTTCATAGAGGAATGCTGGCCTTTATGAGAGGAACGTTTGAGAGGAAGAGGAAGCTTAACACCCCATTATCAAAGACAAATGGTATTATTCGCGGGTGACTAATATGGACGGCTCATCTTCAAAAAGAATGGCGGCCTTCAAGTTTAAATGCCCGCCATCAAAGAAGAATGGTGGCTTTCATGGAACTTGTGGACTAAGCTTGACTGCCCATTTTCAAAGAAGAAAGTTGGGCTTCTTGGGACAGGAGGAGAAAGCTTAGATACCATAATTAAATAAGAATGGCGACCTTCATGGAACAGGAGAGCAAAGAGGAATGGTGGCCACCAAAATCTTTCTTTTCAACCAGACGACTTCTGAATCCTTGAAGGCCATTGTTAGAGAGAGAAGGTCTCAAGATCCTGGCTTGTTCCAAGCGACAGCAAATTCCTTCAGCATGTGAAAGAACTCGCAGAAGCCATTAAATAAAGTCACTCAGCTTTTGGCGGTCGTTGAGCAATTATTGATAACGGAGTTGGGCTTTCGCTTTCCAATCATCGAATCAATCAGTTCTAAGGAACGCTAGCCTCGGAGGCTTTTGACGGCATAAATTTTAGGTGTTGTCGATACTAGCTGGATTCTTTTATGAACAGTCGAGAGAGCCCAGCAAGGGCGATGATGCGGGCCTTCCCTCCTACTTTTGTTTGTCTTTTCAGCTTTCTTACTCTTGCTCTTGACGGAGAATTCTGTTTATCGCGGAAACTTTGCCGGTTGACCACGTTTCCTACGTCATCCCATTCCTTTCTTTCTAGGCGCTGAATAGGTTCCACTCTCTCTCTCTCTCCTCTCTCCATCCATTCATCTCTATCTCTCTCTAATTTCATTACTTTCTGAATCATCCCGAATCTTCAATTTTTCGGGGAGGGACGCCAGCGGGTGGCTTCCCCTCCCCCCCTTTCTTCCGGTAGGCAGACTCGGTCCAATATGTTTAGACTTTCGACAGCCAGTGCTAGAAAATATTCAATCTCATCGACGAATTTTATCACTCTAGGATCGAAGAAACGAAGAACATGCTATGCTCCAAGTCTGATGCGGCAGCCTTATCTCTCTCGAGGACTCTGATGCGAAATAAATGCTTATAATATCAAGAATTCATCTTGGTTCATCCGCCGACAACTCTGATCTCCTTGTCTCTTCCATCCTTTTTTCCTCGGAAATACTTCTGGTTCTGGTTCACACAACGGACGCTCTCTCCCCCTGATTCTCTCTCTCTCTCCCCCCTATATCAGATCTCACTGAAGTTTGCTTTCATGTCTAGTCCTAGTAGGCCATGGTGTTGTATTGGTGTCTTGTCTTTCTTCGACAGCTTTCACACGGATAATATCTCTGAGACTCAGAATAGACCCCTCTGGCATATTCTATTTTCCATCCTCAAGAAATGTCCCTCTCTCTCTACCGTCCATTATGGATGAGATCCAAGGTTTGTGCCACGCCCAGCTTCATTTTCCCTCGGGCGAATACGCTAAAAGACATCTGCACGGACGGCATTGGCCATTTGCGAGGAAACTTCTTCGGGAGTAGAGAGAGAGAGAATGATAGAGAGACAATAGGTCGGTTGATCCTGGTGCAATGATCAGCGACAGACATGGAATCCTCAGTCACATCCGGCAAACGAACCTGTGTACCAAAGCTGTCGACATAAAGATGTTTGAGAGAGTGAGAGGGAAAGGCTGTGTTGCTCATCCGAGGAGCCCCAATTTTTCTCTCCAGGAGTCAAAAAAAAACTCAGGGCGACAGGATTGAACGAAAGACAAACAAGGCATTTGTTACAAGTAATCATGATTCTGAATAAAGAATTTGTTAAGACAAAAAGAACATGCCAACATAATCGTAGCGTTGAGCTTAAGAAAGGATATAAAGAATTCATTCATGGGGATTTTTTTAAAAATCCCCATGAATCAATGAGATGCGAAAAAAACGACGAGCCAGTTCCTTGGCCTTCCGTGGAACAGTTTCTCTCCATTAAAAGTAGTCTCTTTATACAGAAGTTTGCACCCACACGGCCAAAGATTTTCATTCCCTAACTCCATTTAACTTTTCATTCGATAACACATCAGAATTAGACTTTGTAAACCGCCAAGTCTGACTTTCTCTCCGAATTTAGCTTTAATTTCTCTCTCTACATTCCCCTACCCGATTTTCCCTCAGCTCTCTACATTGACTCCTCATTTTCTCCATCATCCTTTCGGTGAGGCCGATTTCTATCGACCATCTTTTTCGACCTTGCAAAGTCCAACTTTTCTCTGATCTTAAATTTTTATCTGATTTCCTTATCTCCTTTTCAACGACGTTGATTTCCTAATTTGCGTGCACGCGGCCCAATTTTTTCTTCCGCAATCATGCTTTCACTTTCATCTCTGAATGATATCTCCTGATGTTCTCTCTATTATCTCGTGCTCTCTTTCTCTCTCTACCCAATTCTGCAATTGACGAGGTCTTGCGAATTAAATCCTTTCTAATCTGGCAGTCCCAGTCCTTCATTTCTGCATAACTCTTTTTAAAATCCATTGACAGCCAAGTCCAACTTTTTCTCTGACCCAGTAATAATATATTTCCAATTACTCTCTCTATCACAAATATTCATGTCAACTCCTTTTCACTCCGGAAAGCCAATGAACTCATCTCTTTTAAAAAATTCATTCAATTAAGAGCCCAAGGTCCTCCATCTCTCCAGATCTTAGCGCCTTCAAGAACTGGAAATCTGAGTTGACGGTTCAATGGCGAAAACTAGTCTTCTCTCTCTAGTCTCTTATCTATTAAAACAATCACATGATGATGTTTGAAGCCACGTCTGCATGTCTGCTAGCAGCCGCCAGACCATCGAGGAATGGTCATGAAGAAGGCTTCCCAGCTAATCCATACCATTAGGTAAAGGGTTAACCTGTCTCCGGGAATTGACCATTCTCTTTGACCCTCGCGAGCATTTTGTCGTGTTTTCTTTGAACCTCGGAGAGAGAGGTTCGCTATTGACCTATCTTGGCGCCTGGCAGCGATGCCTATTTTTCTGCTCAGTAAACGGTTAACGTGTCTCTTCCCTTCTCTATCAGTCTATCTCCAGAGGAAAAAAGCACAGAT
Organism: Lemna minuta; assembly: GCA_024174645.1. Lineage (NCBI taxonomy): Eukaryota > Viridiplantae > Streptophyta > Magnoliopsida > Alismatales > Araceae > Lemna > Lemna minuta. Next base: position 5,521,771 of record CM044105.1, read on the forward strand.
GAGGTGTCCCAATTGCTCCGCTCATGACAAATCTTTACAGTGATGCGCGGCGCCTCTTTTGCTTTCGAGGTAAACCCATCGGCGGAACAGCGACAGGTGTCGTCATCTCTCTCTGAAGGGGAGAGAGAAAGCTATAGGGTTGCCAAATTGCTCTGAAGATCACACATCTGTAGACAGGCCGTCACAATTATCTCTCGAGGCAAATCCATCTTTCAAATTCTTGTCCCCTGTATTATTATTTCTCCTCTCTCTCTCTCTAAAGAAAGCGAGAGAGAGAGAGAGAGAGAGGGATGAGGTTGCCCAATTGTTCTGAATATCACATATCTGTACAGTGCCAAGAGAATTGTCTTTTAGGGCAAGTTCATTTTCTAAATAATTGTGGAATGTATTCTCTCTCTCTCTCTCTAGAGTCTATATATATCGCCAAGAGAAAATATGAGAGAGGACTCGCCTTTTCCAAAAATGCTCCCTCTCTGCAACTCCTGATTCTGGAGAGGCAAAAGCAGATGGCCATTTAATTATCCACATGGAACCCTTCTAAACCGAGAGGAAAGAAATCAAAGAACTTATGAACTCGGCAACCCACAATTTCCCCTTTGGAGTTAGAGAAATCGATGAGCTCCCAGTGAGAGAAGATTCCAAGCACCTTTCCGAAAGACGTCACCGTTGATTTTTCACCGGTCTCTTCCACCTCAGCCAATTAATTTATATTACCACGACGGCGCAATGAACGCTCGCGGCTTGCCCGTCTTTTTCGCCCTCTTCCCAAACGAGATATCGATGTTTTTCATTTACAATTTTCTTATGTAACTTTGTTGTGTGGCGGCGGGACAGCGGCTCACGTCTGCTTTACCCTTATTTCTTCACTCTTTTTCATTCCGTGCGCGTAGACGGCAGCCTATTTGCTGCTGTCCGCCTGTCACTGCGGCCCTCTCTCTCTCCTCACTAAAATAAAACAGCTCGCTGGTCAATGCTGAAGATACCCAGAGTTGAATAATGGCTGCGAATACTGTTCATCTCCCGCCTGTCACCTAGTTCCCGAGTCCCATCGGTCTTTATTTAAGCTCTCCCTTCCCTGGATTTTACTCTTAGAAGACGCCCCTGTACCAACTCCACGTTCTACCTCTCTATCCCTCTGTGTCCCCCTTGTTCTTCAATCTCTCCAACAGTCCCGGAATTCTATGTGATCCCTGTTCTTCTTTGGATCTGTCTGATCGGAAGACAAAAATCAAAGATTTGAAGCAAAATCCTCCGATCCAATGGAGGAAACCTTCATCCCATTTCGTGGGATCAAGAACGATCTAAAGGGGAGACTGTCCTGCTACACGCAAGACTGGAGTGGCGGATTCAGAGCCGGCTACAGGTAGAGAGAGAAAACCTTTCCCTCACTTTTCCTCTCTCGGCCCTAATTTTCTCTTCGCTGATCCAGGATTCTCGCTCCCACGACTTACATATTCTTCGCATCCGCGATTCCCGTCATTTCCTTTGGGGAACAGCTAGAGAGAAGCACGGGTAGCGTCCAAATCAAAATCAAAATCCGTATTTTTTCTTTTGACCAAATTTTGATTGGATTCTTTCAGAGGGGTCGTTGACCGCGGTTCAGACGCTGGCTTCCACTGCTCTTTGTGGAATCATTCACTCAATCATTGGAGGACAACCTTTACTCATACTCGGGGTTGCTGAGCCCACCGTTCTCATGTACACCTTCATGTTTGATTTCGCCAAAGATAGGAAAGATCTTGGGCAGAAGTTGTTCCTCGCCTGGTGTGGATGGTGTGTTGACTCGGACCCTGTTCTTCTTCTTCGCTCAAGAAGCCCAAATAATCACTTTTTTCTCTCTAGGGTCTGTGTGTGGACAGCTCTCCTTCTCATCATGATGTCTATACTAGGCGCCTGCTCCATCATCAACCGGTTCACACGAGTCGCCGGGGAGCTTTTCGGGTTGCTCATAGCCATGCTCTTTATGCAGCAAGCAATCGTGGTATGCATCCGTTCATCAATCTATCAATTGTTTTCTGACTTTTCCTATCTAAGACGAGGGTAACTTCTTGCAGGGGCTGATAGACGAGTTCAGAATCCCAGAGAGGGGGAATCCTACGGACCTGCAGTATAATCCTTCATGGAGATTTGGGAACGGGATGTTTGCCTTTGTGCTGTCCTTCGGGCTCCTTCTCACCGGTCTCAGAAGCAGGAAAGCCCGATCATGGGTCTACGGCACAGGTCTTGAAATGATGATGATGATGATCCCTCATGTTTATATCTCTCTCATCATCTCTCTGAAAAAAGCAATCTTGCAGGGTGGCTTCGTGGATTCATCGCTGATTACGGTGTGCCTTTGATGGTGTTGGTCTGGACCGGGATCTCATATATTCCTGTCCATGATGTGCCCACTGGAATCCCCAGGCGTTTGTTCAGCCCTAATCCATGGTCCCAAGGGGCTTATTCCAACTGGACTGTCATCAATGTGAGCGAGATTTTTCTTTCCATGAAAAAGCAGTATTTCTTGAGAGAAAGGACTCTTTTCTGATTTTGTTCACTTTTTTGCGAAGCAAATGGTGGATGTTCCTGTTCTATACATCATCGGAGCATTCATCCCTGCTACCATGATCGCCGTTCTATACTATTTTGATCACAGCGTAGCTTCGCAGCTTGCACAACAGGCGGAATTCAACTTAAAGAAGCCAGCTTCTTACCATTATGATCTTCTCTTATTGGGCTTCCTGGTTTGTGAAATTCTCGTCCTTCTTTCTTATGACATATATCCCATCATCATAATATTAATCATGAAACCTTTGTTCAGACCTTGCTTTGTGGGTTAATCGGAATTCCTCCATCCAACGGTGTCATTCCTCAGTCTCCGATGCACACAAAGAGTTTGGCCACTCTCAAACACCAGGTTTCCCTTCTATTCTCTCTTCTCTGGCTCTGAAAGATTCTCTTTATAGTGGCGTTGACTTTATTGCCTTTACAGCTGCTGAGGAACAAGTTGGCGTCCACTGCCAAGAAGAGCATGGCTGAGAACTCGAGCTTGACTGAACTGTACGGAAACATGCAAGAAGCCTACAACCAGATGCAGACACCACTCGTTCACCAGCCTCCATCAATGGTAGACAGAGAAAGAAGAGAGAAGAGAGAGAAACCCAAGAACCGGTGGCTTACGTTTTGGTCTGCTTTCTTTTTCAGGGTCTCAAGGAGCTGAAACAGTCAACAATTGAGTCGGCAACGGTGTCCGGAGACATCAATGCTCCGGTATTCGATGTCGTCTTTGATGTGGATAAAGACATTGATGATCTTCTTCATGTGGAAGTCAAGGAACAGAGACTGAGTAATCTTCTTCAATCTGTGCTGGTCGTCGGATGCGTCGGCGCCATGCCTCTTATCAAGAAGATTCCTACTTCCGTTCTATGGGGTTACTTTGCTTTCATGGCGATCGAGAGTTTACCCGGAAACCAGTTCTGGGAGAGAATCCTGCTCCTCTTCACAGCTCCTAGCAGGAGATACAAGTAAATTTTCTCTCTCTACCTTCTTGCTCGTGTCAAAAAGGAGATAAATTAAGCTTACTGGTTGTTGATTTTTTTTTCAGGGTTCTGGAGAAGTGTCATTTGACTTTCTTGGAGACGGTGCCATTCAAGACTATCGTCGGCTTCACGTTGTTCCAGTTGACTTACCTGCTTCTCTGCTTTGGCATCACGTGGATTCCCATCGCTGGTGTTCTGTTTCCTCTGCTTATCATGCTCTTGGTCCCTGTGCGGCAGTACGTTCTTCCCAAATTCTTCAAAGGCGTCCATCTGACTGATCTTGATGCCGCCGATTACGAGGAATCTCCTGCTTTGCAGTATCCTCTCGAGGTAATTCATCCTCTGTCTCTGGGTCATTCAATTAACTTCATAACCTAGAGTCTCTTGAAAATGTGTTAAAATGCGAGGAAATTTTAATTCAACTCGATTGATGCCGATCAGGATCAACTTTCGGAGGGAACGGGAATTGTCAGCGGCCGCGCGGACGATGCAGAGATCTTGAATGAGATGTTCACTCGAAGCCGCGGAGAAATCATCCACGTCCAGAGCCCAAAGCTGACGAGTACCTCTTCTGGAAATTACGAGGACTTGAGATCGGAGCGAAGTCCAAGAGTAGGGGAACTGAGAGTAGCCAGGAGCTTGAGGCTCTCAAGAACAGGATCAGGCGGTAGTCAGAACATAACCAGCCCTGGCCCTCGTTCTTCTCCTCTTTCTCGAGCCCCTCGCTCCTGAGAAATTCTCACATCTACGTATGAAAGATCATCGTGGCAAATCCCTTGGTTCTAGCAGCTTTTGTTCGTCCAATCATATCTTATTATGCATCCCGTTTGTTGTATTTTTTTGTTTTCTAAGATAAATGGAAGGAATGCGTGTATGAAATTTACGTGATCTGTTCAGAGGACACCGCTCCGGGTGTTTCCCTCTCTTTTTCAAAAAAAAAAAAAAATTACGTGAACTTCACCGAAGAATCGAATCATCGCATTTTTTCTTGGAAAATTGACAGGAAGTGAGATTACCGTGGGAAAAAAATTGGAATCGTCTGCTTCTGCCTGGTCGTTCCGTTCTTTCATTTTCCTGGAGTAGAATCAGTCGAAAGAAACAAACATGGAGCTTCCGTTTATAATTTTTCCACTATTAATTAATGTTAAAAAATAAGAATAAGATATGCCTTTGAAAAGCCCATTATTTTTTAAAAACGTATCTTTCATCAGCAGAAATATTCCTTTTTTTTTAATGTAAGTGTCATTTTACTAAGCACGTTTCTCGAATATTCGTCAAACTAAAAAGTTGCAAATCGAATATTCGACAGTTAAACCTCGTGGTTCTTCCGGGCTCCGCTCTATCGCCTCGAGAAGTTTCAGGTGATCTCTCGGAGCTTCCTTGCTTTCTTCGATTACCGCTCCTCGTCTATATGCTCTCTTCCTCTTCGTTCTTGATTTTCTTTTGCTCCCCACGTGAGGTTTTCCGTTATTTTCCGACTTCGGAAGTTTTTCTCAGTCATATACCCTCTGGATTGCACGTATGTTTTATTTGTGAAAAAATAAACATGAAAATCGCGATATCTTTGAAAAACTAGGAAATACTGTATCAGGTTAACATTTTCCGAGGGATCGGATTTAACAGAATTGTAACGGCACGTAATCAGGTACCCTCCTCTAGAGAGTTCTCGTGGTACATTATCGAGAATTCGGTTACAAGTAGTTTGTTTTTATCTGTCGTGCAGCCATCGCTGTTATCTGAAATGAGTTTTTGATCATATTAGAGATTCAATCTTCTTACTGGCGGATTTCGATCACATGAGGTTTTTTTTTTCTTACTTATGCATTTTTGTGTTCTCGAATTTCAAAAGAGAGGATCCCGAATTGTAAAGTCCTGATTTGTCCGTGTCGTGGATTTCACTTGACTTCCAAAAGTTTCAGTACAAAAATTTATTCGTTGCCCTCCGACCACATTCGTCCCATTGTCACTGTCAATTGGAAGTTCCCCACCGATTGATGCTAAATAAATTTTGCTGCCAGCTCGTGTTTTTTTATTACTGCTCCCTCTAACACTCTGTTTCTTCTCATTCTCTCTCTCCCTCATCATCTCCTGCCTTCTCCTCATCCTCTCTGTCTCTCGCTGACGTTTTATCATTTATTTTTCTCTTATGTAAGACTTCCAACGAAACTATTGTCTTGCCCATGAACAACTCTTCTCTGCCATCGTCAAAAACCTCAAAGAACTCGAAGAATGATGCTCAGGCAAGTCCAAAACTTATTCAACCTCCTAATGTCTTTTTTAGCATCGAATTTTGACATGACCACAGCCAATTATTCAGAACTCTGATACTCTCCCAAGCATTGCCAAGATCCAATTGGTCAGCTCTCATCCTGAAGTCTATGACCCGAGTGATGATTCTTTTATCCTAGTGGACTCGCTATTGTCAGATCGATCGAGAATCATAAAACATAAACCCATGTTCTGCCTAGAAATTGGCTGTGGCAATGGCTATGTAATTACATCTCTTGCCCTCATGCTAAAAGACGAACTACCTCAGGCCCAGTTCTTTGCAACTGACATCAACTTGCATGCGACTGCCACTACCCGCTCAACTCTAGAAGCCCATGGAGTCACTGCCGAAGTTGTAGCCACTGACATTGCCTCCGGGCTTCATAGGCGGTTGAACGGGATTGTTGACTTGGTTGTGGTCAACCCTCCTTATGTGCCTACGCCGGAGGAAGAAGTTGGTTGCAGTGGAATAACGGCTTCTTGGGCTGGAGGAGAGAATGGGAGAAGAGTGATTGACCGGATATTACTGGTGGTTGACCAGCTGCTCTCTGGAAATGGGTGGCTTTACTTGGTCACGCTTTTGGAGAATAACCCTTCGGAGATCTGTAGAGAGATGAGAGCGAAAGGTTATGGCTCAAAAATTCTTCTTCAGAGGTCAACGCAGGAGGAGACGCTCCAGGTCATCAAATTGTGGCGAGAGGTCAGACAGGGCCACAGTTCTTCAAGTTTCAATTGCTTTCTCTCTTAAGGAAGAAAATGCCCTGTGCATTTTGGGTCCGTTCTTTTTCCCTTTCTGAGGTTCTTCTTTTCCAAACAGAGTGCGTTGACCGATGGATTTTTACACGGTAATTCACAAAAATAGAATCACTTCTCCTGAATGAGGATAAGTCAACGTTATGTTTTTTTGCTGACTGATCCAAAATGCATGAATGTGATAGGCTCCCTACTTCTTTTGCAAGGTTCAATTATTATTTTTTTTAAAAAAGAAATCTATTGATGTTTTACATGTGTATAAAAAAAGACAGCAGAATGAAGACCTAAATTTCAGTCTTAATCCGCAGCACAAAAACCCAGAAAATAACCGAATCCAGGAAGGATTCTTCAAGCGCTTCTGCTCCCCTGACTCATCTGACTTCAAGAACTCCCAAGATGTCCGCAAACCCCCCAAATTGGCCTGGTCCTAATGGGCCTACCTTTTATAGGTAGGTGAAATCGTTGAGAATCATGGCTTGCAATAGTCGACTTTCAAACGAGAGCCCTAATTTTCTGTGATGAAGGTTGCAAGAAGGATACCGTTCTTGAGTTTGACCGACGTCATTGAAAGCTAGTTGTAATTCTGCTGCACCAGACGAAGTCAACGATATGTTGTTTTCTCTGCTTCTCCCAGAATTTTCGGATAATTAATTTTCATCAAGTAAATATATTTATAGTTTTAATCTTCAATAAAAATTAGATAACAGAATCCGATTTTCGTCCGTACATATTTACACATGTATATAAGGTATAGCGTCCCTGCTAGACCTCCGGCCGACGTGGAGGAAAGTGGAGATGCCTCGAGATCGAGATGAGTCTCCCGCAGTGCGCGTGTATACTGTTTGCGACGAGTCCAGGTTTTCGCATTTCCTTTCGGTTCTAATTCGGTAGTTGTGTGACGTTGATTGTTTTTAAAATTTTTTGAACCGGTTAGGTTTCTTCCAGATACTTGATCGTGCGGAACGTTCCTGCCCTGGGATGCGGCGAAGAGCTGGCGAAACTCTTCCAAAGTTATGGAGAAATCGAAGAGTGCGCATCTTTGATCTTACAATTTTCCTCTTCGAACAAGAAATTTTCCATTTGAATTCGTTTCGTTTCCTCAATATTTTATTGTGTCTTGTTGTTGCTTTCACTCTCGCTTTTACTTTCACTTTTGTACTCCATCTACGAACTCCACAAAAATTTCATTCAGTAATGTTTCTCGGGTTATTAATAGATTCCTTCATCTGTTTAATTTAGATGCCAACCGATGGATGCGGAGGACGCTGAGAATTTCACTGACGTCTTTTTCATTAAGTTTTTAAGTATCATCAACGCCAGGTAACTGATTTAACCAGTGAGACCGTTCCTTGTTGATCTATTCAGGCTTATAACATTGATCATTGCCTGGGATTTTTCTTGCTTTTGATTGTTTATTTCTATGTACTGGATTTTTTAGATTTGCCAAGAGAAAACTGGATGAATTTGTCTTCTACGGTAACAAGCTGCAAGTTTCATACGCTCCTCAGTTTGAATCACTTTCAGATACGAAAGAGAAGCTTGAAGGCAGGAGAAAGGAAATACTTTACCGACTGAGACGTGAGCGTATCTTTTATTTTCCTGTTTCAAGATTCTTTCTTGTTAACTTAAGAATGCAGGGAGGCCAGAAGAACAGAAGCCTCAGACTGCTAGTTGGATCCACAGAGACAAACTCACAACTTCTTCGCAAATTCTTTCCAGTTCTTCATCTTCTAGCTTACCTGTGGATGCAAATCTGAATACAAGGTGACCTTACAGACTGTGATAGTAGAATCTATACGTGATGTAAATTGATTGTGAGAGTTCGATTGTTTGCAATGAACTGTCACCCATTCGTCAGGCAGTTGATCACATACTCTTATGTTCATGACAATCAACTCTTAATTGGCTGATTGTTCAAGGTGTTCACCACAGCTGATACAGCTTTATCAGAAATGCAAATCATAACATAAGAGTCTTTGTAGAGCTCTCTTTGTTAGGGAGTTGATCACATACTCTTTATGTTCATGACAATCAACTGTTAAATGGCTGATTGGTCAAGGTGTTCACCACTTCTGATACAGTTTTATCAGAAACGCAGGATCTTTTTTTTTTAATTTTGAAGTCATACTGTACAAAAAGTACGATTTTTTCTTGTTGACGTCCGTCATTTTCTCCAGTGACCACATTAAGTCACAAAACGTACATGCAGAGCATGGCATCACGAAACAGCATGTGTCATCTAATGAGGTATGAAAGATATGGTCCCTTCAATAATCAATTGAGATTAATTCAGACTCAAACTTTAGGATTATTTCTCATCCCCATCGATGAACAAGACAGTTACACTTGTCAGAGAGAAACTTGACAAGGTGAATTTTTAACCTTGAAAGAAAACTTCAGTCCTTTCTTCTGAGTTTTTATCCTGTGAACTCTTCATTGAGTGTTCTGAGTTTTCCAGATAGTGCAAAAAAGTGTGTTTACTGACTTTGGTCAACCATCAAAGAAGCTTGGTTCTGATAAGAGGAAGAGAATCTGATGCTTCCTTTATGGGTCTTCAATGAGGTCTAAAGGTTAGAAATGGGGCATCTTACATTTCAAAACCATGAGAGTTTTGATATTAGTTATCTTCTTGAGATGGCCCTCAAACTGCTGCAGAAGAAGAACAGTTTTAGACATTTCTTTTCTCTTTCGGGATCTGAAGGGCCAGTAAAGGAGCTGCACTGCGGCAACTACTTCTACTAATGGTAATTTTTCTAAATACAGTACACTTTTAATTATTTGAATTTGTAAATTTGTTTCATTTTTTTAATTATACCATTTTCATATACTGCCCATTCTCAATGTAACGGAAGGTTCTCGTGGCAAAAAGAAATTAGCTGAATGCATCTGATAAACTGTGTACGAACTCTGTAGAATAGGATTTTCATCTTTATACCATCTTGATGAAAATTTGATATCCGAGGATTACTAACTTTTAACGGCATCATTTCTAATCAACTTAATTTGAGATCATAACAAACCATCTCACTATTCTCTCATATTTAAATACTTTAATCTTGTTATTTTGGAAATCTTGCTCATGGAAAACAAAAGCTTTGGGAAATTTAAATATAACTGTTTAAGTTTGTTTTCATCGATAGAACAAGTTTTTCATTCTATAGAGAAATTATGCACACTAGTGAAGAAACTAAAAGTGGCAATGTCTGACAAGTGCAAAGTGACTCTTAATTTTGAAAAGCTAAAATTATCCTTTCTTTGAAGGCACGCAATTAGGCATAAAAAATAAATCCTAGCCCACTTAATTGAATATTTAAATAATTATAATGGTCATTAAGAGTCAAAATCCATGGAGAACTAGGGATGGCTTCTTATTTAATCAAATTGGACAATAACAATGATTCAAATTTGACGTACAATGATATAAGTAGAATAAGAGAAAAGATGTTTCCAATAAATCAAATCCATAGAAAATCAGTCTGAAAATGAAGAGAGAAGTTAGAGAGAAAATCGCTAACTAGAATAGACAAAGTGGTTAAAATCGATGAAATTCATGAGAGAGAGAGAAGGAAGAAAGAAAAGAAAAGTGATATGCATCATAATTCTTCACCATAATAAGCTTTTTCACACGGTATCGTGTCAAAAATAATTTCAAACTTACCAATTTGATGATTTAATAATTAATTGAGGGGTATAATGGTAAATAAGGGTCGAATCCACAGGGAAATAAAATATTTTCGAGAGGTCTTTTAGAAATTGATCAAATCAGACGATGAATTGGTGATAGAAAATAGGGAAAATTGTAGATTTAGAAAGATAACTCAAAGACGTATCCACGAAATAAAAAATCACTCCATTTGGATTAGTAATCGCGGAGAAATCAAAGAGCAAAGTGGGATGAAATTTCCGAAAATCGAAAGATTGAAAAACCGAAATTTAAAACAAAATTATATTAAATTACGATCCTAAATTACAAATTGATGATACATAACGATAGATTAGAGGGAAAACACGTTTTCTAACCCGAGATAGCGATCAAAATGATCCAATTAATCGCCGGATCGAAGGCTTTTCATTCCGCGATTTTGAAAACGATTATTGGTGTTCAAGAGACAAGTTCTCCTTAATCGATCGACGAAATCTCACTTTTAATCACTCTGTGGACGCGGAATTGAGTCTAGAAGAGATTAGAAGCGAGAGATTCAAGGATGGAGGGGTGTAGATAGATCAATTTGATGAATACATCCAAAAATGTCTTACATAATCGAAGAACATGTCAATTTATAGGCGATTTGGGCATAACCGTCCGATCATCTTGATTAATGGCTCTGATGAAACGGTTCATCGCGAACTGTTACCGTTAAGTCGCGGACGTTCGATTGCGATCGGACGCGTGAGATGATGCCACGTTTTTATGCGTTATAAAATGCGCGAAACGCCATCTGTTGGATCTTCATCCAGCGTTTTAGATGTGTTTTGATGAATCGATGAGTCCACCAGATCTTTAAATCAAGCACATGCCTTAAAGTCACTTAAGTGAAGCCCGTAAGATTAATCTCGACCGTTATAATTCGGTTGATAAACGGTCGAGATTAATCTTACGGGCTTCACTTAAGTGACTTTAAGGCACGTGCTTGATTTAAAGATCTGGTGGACCTCGCGTCCACTGGATCGATGCTTTGCGATTAAATCCGACGCACCACACCATTCCACGTCACCTGAAATAAGAAAGAATCGTGGAACATAGTCCCACACGGTAAAAATAAAAGGAAGAAAGCGGGTTTATAAGGTGCGACGGAAATATAGGGATAGCGTAATTCCGATAATCGGAATGCTTATATGTACTATAACCCTATATTACAATTAAATATAAATATGCAGGACACGTCACTTCCGCGCCACTCAAGCGCTCGCGTGGGCCCGCGTGGCTCTGCCACGTGGCCTTGCGTGCCACGTCGCATCCACATGAGTCCTGCGCGAATATAAACCACTTTTTGTTATTTTTTTATTTGTTTTAATCGATTTAAAATCCAAAATAAATTCAGAAAAATTAAGAAAAATCCCTAAAAATTATAAAATTCATAACTTTCAAAATACAACTCCAAATTAATCCAGATTTCTTTCATTGGATCTGAAAATTCAATTATCTATCATTATAAAAAGTCAAAATATTTAAATAACAAGATATTTAATATCTATTTCAAAAATACATTCATTTCTTCAAGATTTTAACTTTAGAAAATTAAATGAATGTTCATAAAAATGATTTCTCTCATTATTTAACTTTAAAAACCACTTATAATCTCAAGTAAAGATAGGTTATAACATCATTTATCTTTAATTCATCATTATTAACCCTAAATTAAAGCATTTTGAGATTATAACTTAAAATTTCATGAAATGATAGAAATGCACTCAAAGTATGATAACATGCATACAAATGGAATGTTTTATGCCTTATTTTGCATTAATAATCATTTATTATCATGTTAAGATTGCATGTTATCAATTCACGGGATGAATCTTCATTGTAGTAGATTTATATAATGGAGAATAGAATTCTTGAATATCCCCAAGATAACCTTCTGATCTCTAGAAGAAATGTGATTCTATCTAGAGGGTTATGAGCATTGGGTTACTCAAGTAGACTATTGCCTCCTATTTATAGAGAATGAGAAGAGCTTAAGCCTCTAATTAATAATTAGTTAGCCCATTAATGACTAATGACTGATTTAATTGCTTCTACACATAATTAACCTCCACACACATAAATGAATGTCTTAATCTCCACATTAAATATAATTGAATCACTTAATAAGATTTAATGGTAGCTAATCCAGAACAATACATAAATATGTCCACTTAATAAAGATTAGACCTAACAATTTCTTATATCTAGGTAAAGGATTTCATCGCATCTCATTCTTTGAGTCAATCTCTTCAAATATCATAAGTGGAAGATCTCATAAGTAATTATAAGCACTTATAAATTATTCTTAATTTAACTCTAACAAGTGGTTGAACATGTTAATATACCCATCACCTCATGATCTAGTATTTTTTTACAAGTTAGGTATGTAAAAGTACAATCCCTTTACATGAATTTTAACCTTTTTATTTTAGGAACCCACAAACAAGAAAGCAAGAAAGGGAGGCTTTCGAAGAGAAAAAAGAGCACTACTTTTTTAGAGAAAAATTCTCCAATAGGAGTTATTCTGAAGAACTTAAATAGGTTGTTCAAAGCCAGCCTTTAGGAGCCCAATTGATGAAGCAAGCAAGGAGAAAAGCAAGACAAAAGAAAAGCTCTTTTTGGGGGTCGTCTTCTTTTATTTCTCTTTCTCTCTCTCTCTCTCTCCAGTTTTGGATTTCTCTTGATTTCTTCCTATCAGAATGATGTAGTTGAAGGATCTCAAGTTGTTGTTGTTGTTAATTTCCTTTCCATTCGTGTATTCCTCTTTCTTTCCCTCTCGCTCAATTTCTATTGCAATCTCTCTCTCTCTCTCTCTCTCTCTCTATTCTCCCTTTCCTTGCTCTAAATCACTCTTTTGGATACTTTCCTTCTCTCATTCCTCACTATTGCCCTCTCCTACAAGTTTTCCTTCTTAGTTTCTCTCGCCTCTACGGTTCTCTCCCCTGCGCTCTTTCTTCCAACCTCACACTCCCTATATCTTCACCATCTCCTTTTGGATTCTCATTCCTCTTGCTTGTCCACTTTCTCTTCTCCTCTTTCATTCTCGCTCTCTCCATGTTCTCATTGTTGGGTTCAGAGGTGGATAAACCTTCCCAATTTTTTATCAAAATATCAAATGCAACTCAATACATTGAATTGGATATCCAAAATATTAAAGCACCAAGAACAAATGATCCTATCATCTAGTATGTAGGAGAAAATATACTTACAATGTTCCCTTAAAGTAAATTATTGAAGCTATTCAAGTGTCTAGCCTCTAGTAGTATCCACACGGTCTCCGAATGGTTGGATCTCTTCTTCAATGCTCTTTACCGAAAGATAAACAGAAGAAAGAAGAGAATTCCCATAATTATCCATATCAACTTATAGATTAATTAATCAAGGATTGATTTAACCCAATTGATAGGTTGAGTTGTCAGCCCGTTGGGTGCCAAGCTACACCACGTATTGGAGAAGATATGGAGTATGTAAGAACTCCTTTATGTATGTAAGAACTGTTCCGTCATCGATTCTTATATATGTATAATCTTTCATTCACACGAGACACATGAATGACTTAGGGTATGGTCAATTGTCAAACCCTAATCAGTCACTCAATTTAGTACTAATGCGTGTAGGAAATCATTGTGAACTCCTTCTTCGATATTTCTACTCTCTTGGCCAAAAGGATTTCATCTTATCTCATTCCTTGAGTCAATCTCCTCAAATATTGAGGACGGATGATCTCATCTTGATCACACAATCGTCTTCGTGAACTTCATGTCATACCTAATATATGATGTTTTAGATATCCTGTGGCTAGGGATTCGTAAGTCATAATCAAAATATGATCATCCATCCACAAGATGTCTTTGGTATCTCAAGTCAAAGGACCACATACGCAATCGTGACATGAATCAACCTGATTGACAGCTAGGTATAATTACCATTTTGATATTCATATGGATCAATTCAGTGAACTCTTTCTCCAAAAATCACCCACTATCTATCCTTAGTGTCTCTACATCGATGGCTGCAGAATCAGTCATACTCATCATATGAGTCAAATTAGACACTGTTATTCTTTCTAGATAATTTGATGTCCCTCTCAAATATCTCACGAATAATAATGTTTAGAACATATGTTTAAAGACTAGTGATCACTGTAGTATAATCTCATCAGAATATAATTACTCATTGCATATGCTTATAAACTTCATTCCAAACATGACACAAGAATGACAATAAATAAATTTCATTTCAATTAACATAAAAAAGATACATGGAAGTATAATTGACTTATATCCCACATATTATCCACTACACATACCTAATAATTTCCGTAGATCTCCCGCTAAATTTCCCTGTCAACCCCTTTCTTTCTTTCAAACTTTTGCTTTCTCTCCTTCCTCAACTGTTGTTCACATTCTTTCACATTTTCTCTCTTTCGCTCTTCCTCTCTTCATCTTGCTTGCTCTCTCTCGTTCAATATCATGCTTCCTCTCTCTCTAAAACAATCACTCTCTCTTTCACTCTTGCTCCCCCTCTTGATTTCTCTTTCTCTCTTGCGCTCTCTCACCCATTGATAACATGCTATATTAACATAATAAAACATGATTTTTTATGCATATTAAGGTATAAATGATTTCATTTCCATGCATGTTATCATACTTTTTCTATCATTCCATGAAAAAGTAATTATAATCTCAAAATACCTTAAATTACGGTTAAATATGATGATTTAAAAGACAAATAATTAATAACCCATCTTTACATGAGATTATAAATGTTTTTAAAGTGAAAATAATGAGAGAAAATGATTTACAAATATTTATTTATATTTTTCTTAAGTTTAAAATCCTTAAAAATAAATGTGTTTTTGAAATAAAATTTAAAACTCTCATTATTTATCAATTTTTATCTTTTATAATGATAGATAATTAAATTTCGGATCAAATGAAAGAAATTGGGATTAATTTGGAGTTATATACTAAAAGTTATGAATTTTCTATTTTTAGGGATTTTTTCCGTATTTTTTCTGAATTAATTTTGATTTAAATCATTTAAAATAAATTAAAAAAAAGAGCAAAAATGTGGTTTAATTTCGCGCGGGACCCACATGGATGCGACGTGGCATGTAAGGCCACGTGGCAGCGCCACGCGAGCCCACGCGACGCCTACGCGGCAAGGTGACATGTGCATATATATTTTATATAGTATATAGTATATAATGTTCAACCTTCCGTATATCTGAAGGGTATTCAACCCTCAGAATCGTCGCTCCTTTTAAATCGAATTATTTCCTTTAATTTTTCCCGTGTGGGACTAAGTCCCACACAATTTATTTAATTTCAGGAAACGTGGCTTAAATCAAATCGTCAGATCACGATCGGAGCGCGCCGATCGAGTGGACGCGTGGACCACCGGATCACGATCAAGGCACGTGACATAATTGTGAGCGTTATAACAGTTGAGATGAAATGGTGGGGAGCTGATCGCGACTGTCCGATTGCGATCCAAGGGGCGCGATCAAACGCGTTTTATAACGCATCTCGACGAATCGCATCCAGACGCTCCATCCTCGATCCGATGGCCACGATACTTTTGAAACGGTCCATCGTGGACCGTTTCATCGTAACCGTTGATCGTTTCGATCGGACGGTTACACCCAAAATGTGTATAAAAGGAGGTGTTCTTCCGATGTTTAAACCATTCGAGTTGGAAATCAATCTAATTGATATGTCTAGACACATCCCCTCTCGTTTCTCTTGATCTCAGTGTGTTCTACCTTCAATTCCGCACCTCCGGAGCCCTTGAAATCAAGATTTCATCGTATAGATCGGTAGAAATTGTAGCTTGAACTCGCGAAGGCGTTCTTCGGTGTTTTCGTCGATTAATCGGTTTAATCGAGCTAATCCGATCGCTAATCATGGTTAGTGGAAGCGGTTTTTGCTAAGATTTAGTTTATTTAAGTTTGATTTCAATTTAGATTAGGATTTAAGGTTTAATTTTGGTTAATTTTCATCAAAATCGCGATTTCTTCGTCCGAAATTTTCTCCCCACTTCAATCTTTGATTTCTCCATGAAATCAAGTCCAAATTCAATGATTCTTGATTCCGTGGAATCGATTTGAAGTTATCTTTCATAATTTACCATTTTCCCCAATTTCTATCATCAATTCATCATCCTATTTGATCAATTTTGAAGAATACATCAAGAAATTCCTTATTTCCCTGTGGATTCGACCCTTATTTACCATCATACCCTTGAATTCGATACATTTTCATCAAATTGGTAAGTTCGGAATTATTTTTGACACGAGACCGTGTGAAATCAATGACCTCGCGGTCTCATCACGTCACCCATTTAGTTTCTTGCTCGCTCCCCAGCTCTTGACCCTCCTTTTCTCTCTTTGTGGCTCCTGCTCTCTCTCTCTCTCTCTCTCTCCCTCTTGCTCTCTCTTGCCTGTACGGTTTCCCGGTCGCTCCTGCACTGCATCATGCCCACTTTCTTACTAGATTTTTTAGTCTTCCTCTGTCATGCGAGCTCTCTCTCTCTCTCTCAAGATTCTTCTCTTGCTCATGGCAGACCTATCTCTTCTTTGCTCCTTTTTTCCATCGGCTTTCCAGTTTCATATCTCTCCCTCTCTCAAAATCACTCTCATCATTCAATCTCTCTACCTCTCTAAAGTCTTCTCCCCCCTTATATCGCTCATTCTCTCTCCTACACAGTCTGTCTCTTCTTCTCGTATCTTTCTCCTCTTATTTCCCCCTCACACATTTGTGTTCTCTTGTGCTCTCTCTCTCTCTCTCTCTCTCTCTCTTTTTCTCTTCTTCTATCCTTTCGGATTGCTCGCCTCCTCTCTATTTTCCTCTATTTTCACTCCCTCGTCCTCACTCTCTCTCTTCCTCATGCTTTTGCTTTCTCTCTTATTTTTGATTTCATCCTCTTGCCTTCTCCAACTCTTGCGATCCTTCTCTTCCTCTCTATATTTCTCTCCCTCAATTCATTCCTAGCATATTCTCACTCATCCCTCTTTGGATCACATTTTTCTGTCTCTCAAAAACTCCACGCACCGCTCAATCTCACTTTCTCTCTTGTCCTACTCTCTCACCCTCTCAAGCTCTATTCCTCTCTCTCTCTCTCTCTCTATCTCTCTCTTTCTCTCTATCTCATTCTCTTTGTGTCGCTCTCATTCTCTCTCTTTTGTCTCTCTCTCACCATCTCACATAGTTCCTCCCTCAATTTCCCTCTTTCTCACCCTAAATTTCTTCTCCCACTTATTCTCTCTCTTGTAAGATCTCCCATTCCTCTAAAACTTGTTTTCTCACTCATCTCCTTCTCTCTTCCTCTCTCTAAATTCTTCTCCCACTCTATCACTCATTCTCTCTCCTCACAATCTCTCTTCCTCCAAATTTCTCACTCTATCCCTTTCCATCACTCCCCCTTCCACTCATCTCTTTATAAGACTAAATCTTGTCCTTCAATTCTCTTTCTCTCTATGAAACTCCCTTTCGTCTCTGTCATCCATCTCTCTCTCTTTTGACTTTAATCACTCCCACTTTCTCTCCAACTTGTGACCCCTGCTCATTTTTCTCTCTGCTTGAAGGTCTCTCTCATTTGCTCTCTCTCTCTGTCCCACAATTTTCTCTTTCCATTGTCCTCGCGAATTACTCTCTTTCTAAAATCTTATCTATCATGCTCTCTCTTTCATTCTCTCATTCTTCCTAACAATTTCAATCCCCCTCTTCTGCTCTTCCTCATTATCGCTTCTTTCTCATCATCTTCACTTTCTCCCATATTTTCCTTCTCAACTCTTTTTCTTGTTATCAAATCTCTAATATCCTCTATTCCTATCATCCCCTAATTGTCTTTCTAATGAAAATCTCTAATTAATCTTGGGCACTTTCTTCTCTTCTTACCAACATTGACATTTTCTAGGCCTAAAATGCCCGCAGATCAACCAAGGCAGCTACATGCCTTAATTATCTCTATTCGGTATTGGCTTTCTAGATTATAAATAGTAAATTTGTTGAGCTTGGATGCAAAATGACTCTTGGCTCAACAACAATCATCTTTGAGGACTTCATACAGTATCTAATGTATGAGATTTTATAGTGATAACTCTAAAATATAAGTTACATGTATACATCATTTATCATGTTTAAGTACTAATAAAGACCGTAACAATGAGAATATATATTTCTATATGGTTGAATGTAGTGAAAACACAATTAAGTTATGTACTATATAATTTCTTACATTTTGATTACATTACAAGATAACCCCGTCTGACTTCTTGAAAGTCAAATGGTTGAATTCTCATTTTTATGAGTTATGTGGATGCATGGATTAGGTGAAGCATAATGGAGGGTGATGGATATTATATGGCATATAAGCCAATCACACTTTCATGTATCTTGTTTATGTTCATTGAAATGACACTTATTCATTGTCATTCTTGTATGATGTTTGCAATGAAGTCCATGAGCATGTGCAATGACTAAGTGAATTATGATGAGATCATAATATAGTGATCATTAGTTTTTAAGCATATGTTCTAAATATTCCTATTCGTGGGATATTTGAGAAGGACATCAAATTATCCGGAAAGAATAGCACTATCTAATCTAACTCATATGATGAGTATGACTGATCCTATAGCCATCTGTGTAGAGACACTTTGGATAGATAGTGGGTGCTCTTTGGAGAAAGAGTTCACTGAATTGATCCATATGAATCCCTGAATGGTATTATACTTTACTATCAATCAGGTTGTTTCATGTCATGGTTGTGTATGTGGTCCTTTAACTTGAGACACCAAAGACATCTTGTGGATGGATGATCGTGTTTTGATTATGACTTACGAATCCCTGGCCACGGGATATCTAAAACGTCATATATTAGATACGACATGAAGTCCACGAAGATGATTGTGTGATCAAGATGGGATCATTCACCCTCGGTATTTGAGGAGATTGACTCAAGGAATGAGATGCAATGAAATTCTGGGCCAAGGTAGTGCAAATATCGGAGGAGTTCCCGATGATTTCTACACGCATCAGTACTAACTTGAGTGACCGATCAGGGTTTGACAATTGACCATACCCTATGTCATTTATGAGTCTAATGTGGATGAAGGATTATATATACAAGATAATGGATGACGTGAAGGTTCCATAAGTGAGTTATTACATACTCCATATCTCCTAGTGTATATGGTGTAGCTTGGCACCCAACGGGTTGGCAACTCAACCTATCGATATGTGGATGTGGATAATTAATTAAGGTTGACCAATAAGGTGTTATTTGGTCTATAGAGTTATTAACTAGTGAGATATATGGATCTAGAGGGTCACACACGTAAGGTCTATAGATGTTGGTTAATATAGACATAATTATGAGGGGTTTTACGAAAAAACCTCATATCAAATGTCTATAAATAGGGGGAGAACGACCACAACTAAAGGTGCCCATACAAGCCTTGTGGGAATTCTCTCCTTTCTTCTCTTTCTCTCATGGTGAAGAGATTTGAATAGGAGATCTAACCATCCGGAGAATGTGTGGATACCACTAGAGGCTAGACACTTGAATAGCTTCAAGAACTCCTTTAAGGAAACCCTGTAAGACTCTCTTTAGAAGGTGTCCATACTTTTCTAGAACATTTAGAAAGATCCACAAGCTTTTAGAGATGTCCAAAAGCTTCTAGTATAATATAGAAGACTTTACAATATTCTAGAAGAAGTATCTAGGATCATCTAAAAGATTCTAGAAAACTCTAAAAATTCTATTACTTTTCAGAAGTTTATGGATTAGAGAGTTGACCAAGTCAACCCTCAAAGTCATCACAATTCTCATCCCCTAAACTAACCCTCGAATACTACAAAGGTCATGTAAGACACAATAGAAGGGGGAGAAAATAGCTACACAATGAAGGGTACAAGTAATCATAATAATGGAGAGATGGTTAGTGGGGAAATATGAAACGTAAAGAACATCACATAGTATAAAGAAAGAGGTTGGTTTAGTTGATCTATAACCTTGAACAGAACATCAATGACCATTGACAATGGATATTAGTGGGTAAGCGATGGTAAGAGAGGTAGGATAGGATGAAAAGAATAGGCACCCATGAGTCAATCTGCCAAGATAATTTATAAGCAAGAAAAGAAAATGTATAGAAGTGGAGTTCAGACTAGTTATAGAAGTTGAAGTGGGTAATCAACTAGTTATATGTATTATGCGTAGGGTGAAGCTCATTTCGATCATTTGCCTAATCAGTGCCATAGA
This sequence comes from Lemna minuta, assembly GCA_024174645.1. NCBI lineage: Eukaryota > Viridiplantae > Streptophyta > Magnoliopsida > Alismatales > Araceae > Lemna > Lemna minuta. The sequence goes on from CM044105.1 coordinate 5,542,267, forward strand.
CACTAGCGAGAATCAGGCTTGTAGGAGTGCTTAAGCCCATTCATGTTTCTCAAAATTTTTCTAGCATTATTTAATGCATGGGTGGTCTTGCCACAAGAAATGCAGGGCAAATTTTTTTGCTTCCTCTTAGCCTAAGGATGACCACCACAATGAGTGGGGGCTTGGAATCATGCCCCCAATTTGAGCTGCTTGAAGTGCAAATGAGCAAAGTAGATGGTTTTGTCAAGGCTGATAGAGAAAGAGAGGCTGAACCACCCAATGGAGCTCCCATATAGAAGCCGCTAAGAAAATAATTATAGTAGAAGGTACTTTTTGCCATAGGGTACTTGAGTGTGAACTTGAGAGTTCATTTAGGGAAGGATGCTAAGTAGAAAAAATTTCTAAATTATATTTCTCTAAGCTTCATAAGTCAGTGGTTTCTTACTAATAGATTGATAATTCCTTGAATATATTTTGCATCTCCTCAAAGAGAAAATCAAATATGTCCACGGTATAACTGATATTGCTCTCTCCTTTTACATGACCTCAAGTGTGATCAACAACACATGTGTTTAGCTTGATCAAGGCCACTAACTGAAAGAGAAAATCATGAAGATTCTATCTCATTCTAGTTAGAATCCTTGAGTCAAATTGTGCCCACAATGCATGGGTTGGGACAAGCTGAGATAGTGAGGGCTCCGCCAAGTGATGAAGCAGATTATGGGCGATAAGGATGTCTTCAAAGCTGGATGCCCACAAGCCATAGTTATGCCCATCAAAGGTGTATGATGCTCATGAGGGATGGGCTGCAATCAAATGATGCAGCTACTTCTATGACAGAAAAACATCAATAGGTGGTTGTGGCGGCAAAGCAATGGAGACTAGAAATCGATCCAACAAAGTAGATGGTGGCACTAGATAATTATAGCCATATCATACCATCAAAGGAGGGCATTAGCTACTAGGCTATTTCTTGCTGGGAAATGGCCAAAAGGGTGATAACCTAGTGGGCAGCAGCCTACTAGGCAATTGTCTGTTAGGCGATTCTATGTTGGGCAGCTATTTTAGTGGGTGGCAGCATGTTGGAGGCAATTTCCTAGCGTTCCAAGGCCTACAAAGCTGAGGGGCTGCCACCTACAGATGAAGGTGGTGGCACTAGCAAAGGCAGCATTGGAGCGGCGGTAATAGAGCTATGGTAGAGCTGTGAGCTCTAATACCATATGGAAAAAAGGAAACCCTGATTATATTGAGAAAGAGAGGAGTACTTGAGTTTATAGAAAGAGAGAGTAGTAGGAGATAGAATACATATACTATACTCCAATAGATTCAACCTACTCTTGGTAAGGACTACTATTCACGTCTTGTGTAAAGAACTCGTGATAGTTATAATAAAAAATGCTTGTGAGACAAAAAAAAATGAGGATATAATCTTACATTTTAAGAGTAGTGTGTGACAAAGGAAATATATCTTTGACAATCATAATTCGAATTATAATTCATATTCAGTTTTATATGAAAAGAAATTAAAATGCAAACTAATTTTGTGGGATAAAGTTTGAATCCTCAATCTTAAATTTATGATTAAAAATGTCTTGGTTCTCATTCGACCTAATTCATGAAAATTCAAAGTTTTATATTTTATTTTGGAAATGAAAAAATTTGCTTTGAAATTGTATAAATAATTAGGAAGTAGCATCTATGGCCTTTAGGGGTCCCTACTTTAGGAAGTAGCACTAAGATTTCTAGGGCATCCACGCTGGGGATTCACCCATCTGGCTAAATCTGATTGGCACAACAGATGAGATTAGATGTCAGTTTGCATTTTTTTTAAGTTTCCCTATTTTTTTAATCTGATTTTCTTCATTTTCTCATATTCTGTTCTCCAATTTGCATCTTATTTGACCCCTAATTTGCATCTGATTCATTGGATTCCCTCTATAAAAATTTTTGATTGTTCGTTGTTCTCAGCGCAGTTCATTGTCTAGTAAATTCCTTTATGCTAATACCCCTTCAAACTATTTCATTTAATTTAGTAATTAATTTGAGAGTAAGAGAGGGGAGAGAGAGAGAGAAAAGAATAGAAAGAGACTAGTTATAGAAAAATTGATCCACCAGGGCACGCAAAGTACCCTGTCAACTGTAATTTTCTACTCTAAAATCATAGCATTGAAGAGTAGTCTTTAATTAAGGTGACATAATCTGTCAAGGTCTTCTATTCAAGAACAAAACTTCTAGTTTTTTTTTGTCATGACGCAATTAGAAGGTCAAAAACTGTGATGGCAGTTGACTGCCATTCTAACGATATGGAAAGAGAGAGAGAGTAATTTCATTTTATTGCGAGTGAGAGAAGGTACTCGAATGCCAGTGGAGGGGGCTTGGGGAGAGAGAATGAGAGAGAGAGAGCATTTGATGTCCAAAAATTAATGTCCAAAGGGGATGGGAGATGAAGTGAGAGAGAGAGAAAGGAGGGAAATGGAGACTACAGAGAGAGAAAGGAGAGAAGATCAAGAGAAAGGGAAAGATGGTTATGCCACTAGGAGAGAGTAAGAGAGACTATAGAGGGAGAGATGATTACGAGAAAGGGAAATGAGGTTGTCCTAGGAATTTCTATGCATAAGAGTGAGAAATTATTGAAATTTTCTTCCTCTGGGACAAGTCAAGAGCTCTGGGAATAAAGATAGGGAAGGGCACCGATATGTATTACATACTGAAGCCGACGATCATAAACATCAAACATGGGGTTACCTTCTACGGCTAGAACCCTAGAAAAGGGCACTGCTTTCGGGCGTGCTCTGGTATCAGCTTAGCTAGCAGCTCTAGGGATGCCCCTTTCAGCTCTGGATTGCAGTAAGCAACGAGGCATTTTAGAGAGAGAGAGAGTGAAATAACGATATGGGGGAGAAATATAAAGATAGTGCATGGGAGAGAGAACATTAAACAAATAAGAGAGAGAGATGGATAAATAGAGATAGAGAGAAGTGAAAAAGAGATAAATTAGATAGACAGGGGAAGACATAATGAAAGATAGAGAGAGAGAGAGAGAGAGAGAGATGGATAAATAGATATAGAGAGTGGTGAAAAAGAGATAAATTGGATAGACGGGGGGAAAAGATATAAAGAAAGATAAAAGAGTGTGTGCGTGAGAGAGAGAAAGGTAGACGAGATGGGGGGAGCGGGAGAGAGGAGAACGAAGGTTCTAATAAAAACAACAGAGAAAATGATAAAGAGACACCTGACAGAGCTAGAGAGAACAGACAGAACAAGAGGAGATAGAAAAATACATTGAACATGAGGAGAGGGATATAAAAAGAGAGAGGATAGAGAAAATCCTATGAGGTAATAAATAAAGATAACGAGAAGATTGAGATGCGAGAAATCATAGACGGACAAGAGAGAGAAGAGACAGAATGACGAGGGAAAGATAAATAGAGATAAGAGGGAGGGGGAGGGGGAGAGCTAAAGGAAAAGAGAGATCTAAAAAGGTAGAGAGAGGGAGAGAGAGCCAGCAAGAGAGGGAGTGAGAGAGACAAATACATACCTTGAGGTCTGAAGTTGAAGAGAGGAGGCAATGGCCGACCACTAGGAAGACGAGTACTAGCATCACGGAGTTCATCGAAAAATGGATGCACACAAACCTCCAGCTGCGCAAAAGTTAAAAAATTCAATTTATTATACACGGCATTTCATATTATATGTTACCCACTTCTGCATTAACATGAGAAATAAGTCTGAATTACTCACCGCAGTGGACCTTAGATTCGGGGAGTACTGAAGAAGTCTTGAAACGAGATCGACTGCTTCTGGTGGCATTCGTTTGGGAAATATCTAGGGAGGATCCAGTTTAAAAAATATGATAAAAATTTGAAAGACATGACTGTTATACCTTGTGCCAAGGGTGAGCTTTGATCTGTGGGAACTTGAACTCCGTGTAATTAGGGTTCATGCACTTGATTTCTTCGCGAGTGGGAGTACCAAGAATCTAAAAATATAAGGTGCGAATTAGTTTTCTATAAAAATATGAACTCAAAAGGTTTGTAAAATGATTGAAAAGATGGCTTTATGTGGGCCCCACGACTTTGACTTGCCTTGATGATCTCCACTAGCTGATCAACACCGCTCTCTCCGGGGAACAAAGGCTGACTCAGTTCAGGAAAACCAATCTAACTTCAGATAAAGGCAAAAGACAAATTACAATAAAACAGAGGCCCTGCACGCTATTATACCTGTCCAATAAGCAATTCAGCAAGAACACATCCTGCAGACCAGATATCGATCGCTGATGTGTACTCAGTTGCCCCAAATATGAGTTCCGGCGCACGATAGTAACGTGAGCAGATGTATGAAATGTTTGGCTCTCCTTTAACCTAGAATAAAATGGATGGCCAACAAAAAAGTCAACCATTTAACGCAAATGCTTTACATTAATATAGTGAAAAGCCATGAAATGCCTCCATGTGTTACGAATTCATGCGGTGAAGCAAAAAGTACTTCACTCAAGAAATTTAAGTCTCTAGGCGGAACAAATCTAAACAAAAAACTATAAGAAATCTCCGTCATAATTCCAGTTTGAAGATTACAGTTTGTTCTAAATCAGATTACATGAAGATAACCATGAGCCACGGGACAATATATGGATTATTCCCTTGAAGCAACAATTTATTATCATCAAAACCTCAATTCCCCTTGACTTCTCTGAACACTGACTCTGTTGGACTATGCTAGGAGAGGAAAGAAAGAAAAGAAGACAGACGGAGAACAAAAACTCCTAGAAGAGAGAGCAAAGACCAAGATGAACCTTTTCCCTATTTTCACTTTAGGAAAAAAAAGAAAAACACTATGGAAAATGCCTCATCCAACTAAGCATTCAAGATCAAAAACACCACTTCCTTTCTTGGCTTCTCCAAACCCCGGCGTCTGATGACTGGTGCTAAAAGACAGAGTGAGATAATCCACGTTTTCTATAATAGGGTATAAAATTACTGGGCTAGACTCCAATTGCTGCTTTATCATAATAAGGGAAAACCATTGTAAGTGAGAGAAAGAGTCAACATGAAGCTTTCTGGATTCTCTGTTGAGTAAAGAGGGATAAACACTACAGATTGAGTTGCTCTCTCCCTTGAGTTCACTTAACTTAGCTAAAATGACCTATGCTTGGGGGAAGAGGGATAAAGAAAGAAAGAAAAGAAGCAAGCAAAAGATTATCAGAACTTTTCTAAATACAGGTTCTGACCTGGTATTTAACACAAAGCAGATCTCAACAACCATAAGGTGGTTGCTTTTCTTTTTGAAACAACAATAAAACAGTCCTAAGGTGGTGATTAATAGGAAGAACAGTGACAAACTTAACGATATTTCTTTTCTTTAAACATAGCCTACAAATTGATTATAGTTAAAGTAATTTAAACCCACCAAAACTTTTGCGCTTCCAAAATCACAAAGTTTGAGCTGATGACTGTGAGGATTAACCTGATACAGAAAAACAAAACATAAGAAGGATATCATCTTTGCAAGAAGATTTGGAGGGGAAGTAGAGAAAGAAACCCCAGCTCACCAACAGATTTTGTGGTTTAATATCCCTATGACAAACACCAATGCCCCCGTGAATGTAGGCTAGTGCTCTAAATATCTGAAATCAGGTATTAAACATCAGAAATAGAACAACTGTATCCCTCAACTGTGCTTAAAACAATTTTCAAGAGCTGACTGAGTACCTGATAAGTATACAGCTTGACATATATCATAGGCATTCTCTGATTTGCCCTGCTATAGTGTTTGCCCACACGATATACTGTCTCGGGCACATACTCCAGAACCAAATTGAGGTATAACTCATCTTTCTCTGTGGTTGAAAAGAAACAGTGCTTTAAGGAAACAACATTTGGGTGATCGAGGAGCCTCATGGTTTGCAATTCACGGTTCTTGTATCGCTTGTCCTGGAGAACCTTCTTAATTGCAACGGTTTCTCCAGTTTCAAGGCATTTAGCCTGAAGAAAAACATATCAAAATTCCATGCGTTAAAAAAAATGCAAGAACCGCAGATCAAAAAAATAAAACCAACATCTTTCCTCTTACCTGAAAGACAATTCCGAATGAACCACGTCCTACCACTCTTTCAGCCATGTAGCTTATCGTCTGCCCATAAGAACTTTCAATATAAAATCGAGAAAAATATTGCAACTACTTTTTTTTTAAAATATTGCACCTACTACCTGCCCTTTATATTTGTGGCTATTTACTTCATATGCTAGTATTAATCACTGACATCTAAAATTATGCGAAAGGATATTGTTACAGATATGAGTATTTTGGCAACTGAGCGGACCATGAAAATTTAGGAAAATTCTTGAGATTGGAAAACCTGTAAAAGGCATGCCCCTAATGATGACACTTGAGCTGTAAAGTTCTAACCCTTGGCCGTGGATATTTTCTCACCGGCATCTTATTCATGTTTCCTTTTGATTTACAGAGGTGTGACAGAAAATCAAATCTGAACTCTCTCATAACCAAGATAATAAATGTCCCTTTGTTGACAAAAAGTTCTAGAAGATTCTCAGTCCCCCCGAGGCATTCTAGTGATCAAGAGACTGACTCGGAAACTAGAAGGGCTGTTACATGGGTAGATTTAAGGGAAGTTAATTGTAAAATTTTCGGGAGAGTTATGTTGTTTGAGTTTATCCAAGGTTCTCATGAAACCTGCCTTCAGTACGTATATATATGCCCAGTAAAAGACAACAAATATAGGACTGACGCATAAGCTTTAAAATCACTAGAGAGAATGCACAGGACATGGTGTCATTATATGTTAACGGGATGAATAAAAAATATGAGATAAGCCAAATAAAGATTCGAGGAGAAAATTTTTACCAGTTTGGGTTGGCCATTCCTCCCTCCAATTGTCGTGACAATAATGTGCCCCGTCTCAGTTCCATTTCCATCCACAACCGCGGCTTCTATTTCCTACTCACCCAATGAGAGATAATTAAGAAGCTTCGAGGCAACTAGATCAGCATACACAATGAAAATATTCAACCTTCTCATCCCTGATTTTCATCTCATTGATTTCCTCCGGAAGCTTATCAACAGCCATAGCATTTCCACTAAATTTCCCAGCTACAGGGGGAGCTGCTCCACCAGCAGTTGCCATTCTAGAGAGAAGACAATCAGCCTGAATCAAGATGCAATTGCACGTTAGATATGCACAAAATTAGACACAAATACAACAAATAAAACAAATGTCGAATAATGTTAATGATGAGCATTTTATTAACGTTTAATGATCGAATAAAAGGTTACCAGAAGACAGCACAAATTAAAAATTCAACGCCCACCGCAAGTAAAAACATATGCATTAGCTTTATCTCTCTTCCTAATCTTTATATAAGCTATCGCTAACATGCGGATCATGCGAAATATCAGGAAAACCAAGAATATGAGTTTATATTGAGCGCTGGACTGAATCGGACATGTGTTTGTACTCTGACAGTTAGTAAGATCACATCCAAAATAATAAGAGATCAAGCGATCATAAAATGGAAACGATATGGAAAAGAATATACCTCGGGAAATCTCTGTCCGCGGCGTCAACAAGGATCGCCTCCGGCAGCCTCCATTTCAGGTCCACGGAGCAGAGAAAGTAAGAGAGACTGGGTTTCGAGCTCCTCTGTGGTATCCGAAATGTATTATCAAATACCCTTTTGGGGGAGCTCTCGCGTCCGCCGTGAGACCACTGGAAGAACGATAGGCGTGGACCAATCTTGTCCGTTGAAACTGGAGCGGAAAGGGAAATTCTGACAACCGCCGGATGCGCGACGTGGCTGCAGAATAAAAATCCACGTGTCCTGAATAGTATTGGGGGGAAACGGGTCCGGAGAAATGGAGAGAGAGGGAGAGAACATGTGTGCAATCACGAATGAAAGTTTAATAAAAATGCAAATACTGTTGTTTGTTCAGTCCCTTTCGTGAGTTTGTGAAGAAAATACAAATTACGATTATTGATTAAACATTTTTCCGAAAAATAAAACTTCTTTGCATGTGAGAAGAACTATTCAAACATTGAAGATACATCATATGAACATCACATTTGTCAAATCAAAAATTTTCAACGATATTTCTATTGGTTAATTTTATGCTAAATTAATGGTTTAATGAATTGAATATTCTAATCAATGATCCATCTATCTCTCTCCTTAAATTCAATTTGTTTAAATTCATCAATTATGAGCTAGATTCATTTGTTGTTGTGTTTATGAAATCAATCGAGTATTTGAAAAAAATTCTTTCAAGAAAATCCTTCAAAAGCCTTCATGAGATCTCAAATACATGCATAGTAGCAAAATTTCAAAATCCATAAAAACAAAAAAAAAGTAGTTTGCATAATGCCGAAAGCTGCAAATCAACCCTAAAATATATAAAGGAAAATCCTAAATATTAGTGCAAAAATAATTCTAAACCTTTTAGAGTTCACAAATTTATTTGGATTCAAAATCTCTATTTCACCTAAATGGTCCATGATTCATTTAGATCTTCTAAGGCACTCGAGCAACATGAGAGCCAAGTCATATAAAAGTAGAAATATAATAAGAAAGATATATCAATGAAAAAAAATTCAAGTTCATAAAATCTCATAGAAATTTCAAGAAAAACACCAAATCAAGAATTTTTTGAAGTAGCAAAAAAAATTGAAGCGAGCAAGCAAGTAATGGGAACAAATTCCTCTTCTTGCTTCTACATTGTTAGCATGACCCATGAGGCCCCAGTTGGGGTAACACATTAATCCCTCCTTAAAATAGAGTTAACAATGTTATGAAACTAGAATGGATTATTGGAATACAATCTAAATCAATAATAGAAGGAATGAAGAACAATAGATAATGACAAGGAAGATTCAAAATTGGATTTAGAAATTTATAATGAATGAGAACAAATAACAAAGAAATTAATTAGCACCAAATAATGAAAGAAAGAAGGATGAAGAAGGTTTGAAATTAGATTTAGAAATTTGGAATGAAGAATAACAAAGGAGAACCAATAACAAAAAGAAGAGGAGCATAAGAACGAATAATCAGAATGAAAAATACTTGGTATCAAAATTAGAAATTAAGAACGAAGAAGAACAAATAAAACATAATGACAAGGAATGAAGAAGAAAAACAATGACTGGTAAAGTGGCAAGGGCACAAGGCAAAGAGAAGACAAACAACATGGGTAAGATCTATCAGAGGAGTATGTAGAGGAGAGATGAAGAGGAGGGTGCAATGTCACTAGCAGAGAGATAGGGAAGGATAGCAAGGGAGACCTAGGAGGGAGGTCACATGGGAGGCAAGAGAGAGAGGACAACAAATGGGAGAGATGGCTCAAAGGTTGGACTTCAGGTTTGCCAAACTGAAAAGCTGATAGTGGAGTTTTAAAAAACAATAGACATGATATGAAACATTTGACCTATTAAATGAACAGCTCAGTTTTGTGTTGGTATTGGGTTTTCTATTTGTTTCTCTTTGTGTGTTCCTTTTTCACAGATTCATGAATAAGAAAATCATTGTTCCTATCTCTAGAAGAGATTTGGAAGATAGAATGAGGTAGATAGAGGCATCAAGAAGGAGATGGATGGAGAAGAGAAGGAGAAGTACAAAGAGCATGCATGAAGAAAACTGATAGAGAAAGAGATGTGCCCTCCAAAAAGGTTTCAATCAATTCAAGGCTAAAACTAATTTTGTAATCTCACATCATATAATGAGTTTAAAGAACAATATAAGGGGCTATACTGATAACATGCATATTTAACTTAAATTCTGATCTTATTTAACTGATATTCATGCTTATTTTATGTAATTATGATGCATGTTATCCTAGTTTTATGAATTTTCTCCATTGGTATGCCATTTCACTAAAGTTCTTATTTTTCCATTAATTCAGGGTTAATTACTTCACTTTATTGATGTTTGATCTTTTTCAAGATTAAATAATTTATAATTAACTAATTTATTTGACTTATTTTACTTTAGTAGATGATTAAAAGGATTAATTCCAAGAAAATAATGATTGGATGATTAAAAGAGAGAATTCTTAATGAATTACTTAGTATTATTTTCAATCCATCCTATTTATTTGTTTGAATTTATACTTTTAGGTGGTATAATATTAAAGATGAAGAAATTTGTGATCCAATGGAGAAAATTTGAGTTTAAAAGGAGTTATATTTTTAAAGATATAGATTTATGAATTTTATGTATTTTTTAGGAATTTATTTTGATTTTTTTTATTTTTAAGAGATATTTCCTTATTTAAAACACACAAAAACGGGGTTATTTTCCCACAAGAACCGCGGGCTGACGTGGCGCGACGTGGGACCCGCGCGGATGCGACATGGCACACAAGGCCACGTGGCACAGCCACGCAAGCCCACGCGGACGCGTGGCGGGGCCACGCGAGCCCACGCGGACGCCCGAGTGGCGCCTACGTGGCAGGAGATGGGCTGGCAGGTGATGGGCCCACGGGTATAGTGGACCCAGGTTAGATAGTTGGGGCGGTAACGCAAATGCATTAGAGTGCCCCAAGTTTTATACTCACCTATTCCACAAAATTTCTTTGTGTGGGACTATGTTCCCTTTTAATCTCTTCTTTGCAGGACACGTGGCAGAACAATGCGCGTCCGATAAAATCGCGTGGATTAAGAAGCGTCAATCAGGTGAACACCGGTCCACCCGATCGCCAACAAGCACACGTGCGTTCAAAGAAACTTAAGTGAGCGCAGACGACTGAGATTCGATGACTTACCTTGCAACACGTGGCTTCACGAGGAGGCTCTAATCAAGATCAGACGGGCGAAATAAGCGGAGAGTGTGGGTCCGTGTCATGCGATCGTGGGGTGACACGTGGATGCATCCAGAATCTCCAATGAAGATCGGATGGGCGACTTTCGCAGGATCGTGGGATCGTAGCCCATGATCATCGCGCAATCGTGGCCATCGATCGGTCTTCACCGAATCGAACGGTCCGCGATTGTCACACGATTTTTCTATTAAACGGTGTTCTCTTTTCCTTTGTATCTTAACTCTTGATTGAATAGTGAAGAAAGTAAGCAGTTTTTTAGCAAAATCATGAGTTCTTCGTGATCCCCCCGCATTTAGACTCGATTGCGATCCAATTGGGGCGGGATTGATAACGAATCCTCGCGAGATTTGATCGAATTCTCCCCTTGAACACCGAACGTACACCGAGGAAGAAACTGAGCAAATTCACTCCAATCGACGCGATTTGGAGCCTATCGGGTTAGTAGTGTGAATCGATCATTCATTATGCGATTTATGTAATTTAGATTAGATTTAGGTAATTAATTTCGTGATTTAAATCGAATTGTTCTTCATTTTCGCCCAAATTTGGTTCGGATTTTTGCTGATTTTGAAACAAGGATTTCTCCCTGACCTTAAGTCTTAATCATTTGATTCCAGATTTCATTTGATTCCTTGTTTTATCAGCTTTTTGTGGATAGCAAAATCGTAAAATTTTATCATCATTTGACCCTTCAATTTAACGTTTGACCATCTACTGTTCATTTTCAATCTGAATTTGGGCGTTGACTTGCGGGTGCAATTAATTTTAAAATACAAGGTAAAATTTGATAATTTTAGTCTCTTTGGAATCCTCTGGTTGTTAGCTTTCAATTCATATATGAATTTCAAGATTTGGATATCATTTGGTTAGTCAATTTGAAGATTTACACTGAAGGGTTCATTATGGGATTTTTCTGATCTTTGATTTTCAATAATTCATAATAAATCCAATTCTTTTCGAAAAATCACGAATTTTATATCAATAATTTATATTTTCTCTCTAGTTTCTGAATATATCATTTTCATAATATTTTGATCCCTTTTTATTCTATGATTTGATAGAAAGTCAACTATTGGTCAAAGTCAATGCTTTGACCTTGACTTTTGACGTTTCTTCATCAAATCAGTCTCTAAATTCTTAAAATATTGTATTTAGTATATTTAAATCTTTTTCATTAATTAAATATCATTTTCACTTCTTAAAAACCCTAATTAAACCTAAGTTTGACCAAGTCAACTATGCGATCAAAGTCAACTGTGTTCTCTATGGATCGACTCGATCTTTACACTATACTTGATTTTATATCTTTGTTATTGTGAGTTCAGAATTATAAATTTTGTTTGATCGACGTTTGTGTGTTTTAACGACCGCATAAAACGCTTCGTCATATACCCATTATAATGAGGAGATGCCAAACATGTGATAAAACATTTATATTAATTCCATAGGCTAGAGAAGGCCTTTTAGGTCCCCACACACTCACCATTAAGTTGGAGCATGTTTATTACAGATGCCAAGACTGCAACAAAGAGTGTCATAAGAAGTGTTGCTCAACCCTTTGCGGTGAAGATGTCCACAAGTGAAAGGATTCGAGAGTAGTTATGACCCTTAAGGACTTTTCCACACATATAATGGTAGTCCTCCCCAATATGCTAAGTGCGCTCATAAAAAGAGGGTTGCACGAAATAAAGATGGAAACTAGGTTTTCATATGAGATGGGGATTGGAGAATATCTAGATCTTGAATTAGAGAGTGTATCCACCTTGTCTCACAAGTCTTAGTAACCATAGCTCAATACTCTACTTCAATGCTAGGTCATGACACAACATTTTGTTTATTACTATGCAAGGTGACTAAACTATTCCCTAGATGAGTGCAGCAACCCAAAGTAGATTTCCAATCACCTTTCTCTCTTGTATATGATGTGTTTGAATAAGCTTTGAGTCTTAGATGCTCGTGATGTTGATACATGAGTCCACACCCCATGTCTTGCTTGATATGTGCATGTTGGAACATGAGTTCACACCCCAATCCATTAGGATTGGATGTGCGTAGTGAAAATGAATCAGATATCACCTTGATTGCTTGAAAAAGGAAACATAAAAAATGCAGTATATGAAATATAATGTTATGATCACCTTTGAAAAAAATGGATTCACAACCTCTTTGCACATATTCCCAATTGTCACTCAGTGGGGTAAGGAAATCAGAATTTTTCCCTATCCTGTGATAGGCCTTGCTGCTCGCACAACTCCAAGCAGCCTCCTCTCTCTTCCTAATAATCACTAGGCAACAAAAAGAACTAAGAAGGCTAGAGCACATGAAGGTGGAAGAAAATTCACTTTCTTGAAAGGGTTGATTACAATATACTTTACAATGCCTTGGCAACAACTCAAAAAGCTCCTTTATATAGGGGAGCAAACTCTCACACAACAGTAAAAAGGAATCTTTGATGGCATGGCCTGACCGCCATCTCCTAGCCTTGGTCTTATGCAGACACACCACATCATGCATTGCAAAAAAAGGAAAGGACAAACATTGTATATGTTGTCGATTTCTCACATCCTCGCCTATTATTGACTAAATGGGTAGAAGGCTTGAACTTTCACATGGACAAATCAAAGGCCTCCTTCCATTGTGCTTGTTCATTTGTTGGGTCCTTAGGCGTCTCGCCCAAGACCTTCAATATCACACTTTCCATAGATGTAGGAGAGCATTGCTTCTTTGCACATGCCAATGCGTGTGCCTAAGTCGCTCATTCATGTCATGTATTGATGCCATCATGCAAACTCCATGGTTTGGTTTGGAGTGTTTCTTTGTTAAATCGTTGCAAATATCAATACTAAGCTAAATCTTTATTCTATAGCGTGAATAAAAATGGGCCTTAATGGCCCTAATTTGCAACTCCCTCTCTCTCTCTTGCTCTCTCTTCTACTCTCTCTTTCCATAGCATATAGGAAATCACTCTTCTTCGTCCTTCTTCTTCTTCAATGCACAATTCCTTATGGTATCAAATCTGGCGAGGCTCTATTTGCTTGACCAGCCACCTTCTACAAGCAGCACTAGCGATGACCAATTCTTACAATTGTCACTAACACCACCAACGTTAGTTGTGCCACCCTATTTGCTGACCCCTTCTCATGGCCACTGCTAGCTCTTGTTTCTGTGAGCCTTGACCAACAACGCCTGCTCTAGTGCCCTCTACATGTGGTGAAATAGAAAAAAAAAGACCATAGCCAAGGTAGTGATGAGAACAATTTCACCATCATCTTGCCTTTCATCCCTCTTCCCATTTTCTATATAGCCATCACCAACGCACTAGCAGCCATAAGCTAGTTGCTGAAAACTTTGATGTTGGCCTCCGACTATCAACATCTAGTAGCAATCATCAATTGGAGCATTCATGCGTTGATATCCATCTCAAAGGTTGACTACAACCTCCACTTGTCCAAGTTTTGTCCACGCTAAGGCTAGTTGTCACCCACCAATACAACAGTTACGATCCAACCGATGTGATTTAGCCGACCTATTCTATTGATTGACAGAAATAACATCCCAGTACTAGCCTTGATCGGCCTTGTTTATTTTTCTAGACACTCAAGTCCCCAATGCCCATTCTATTAGTGATGCAGCCATCAAGAACCTGACATGTCCCTACACTGGCCACTTAACTTCTCTATCCAGCTAACAATTCTACCAATCACTCTAGTCACAAACATCAATTCTCAAATGTATCTCTAATTTTGCTATGTTGCAATTTTCTCTCCTTTGTACTTTCTAATTAGCACAAATGAGGAATCTACATCGACCCTTTCGCTCATTCCTCCATTGCTTGTGGATCCTTCACCCCTAGCAATAGAACATGTTATTGCTCCTACTTTGGCATTTCAACTGACTATTGCTCCATATTTTATTGGTCAACAGTTTCCACCTACTAAAATTTTCAGACAATTACATTCATCCATCATCTTTAGAGTCCTTATCTTTGACTGGACCAACTACGTTACTTGATCTGACAACTTTTGATGTTTCATGCACATACATGGTTGTCTCTTCTTTCTTACAAATAAGCCTCCTCCATTTGGAGATCTGAGTCATACCATATGGTTCATTGAAGATCATGTTGTGGTTGTTGAAGATGGCTATTTCTTCTATTAGTTAGCGCATGTAGCTCATCACTTCAACCAAAGCCATTAGGGCAAATGGGCTCGTATGTATAGATAGGAGTCTAGTATCTCTATGGTTGTGGATTATGATCAGTTGTTCATGGAAAAGCAGCCCAAGCATCACCTTTAGGACTATTATGTGTCAATATGTAGACTCCTCAACCACCTAGAGCTACAGTAGTCATATGGCAACCTAATATCAGTATAGTGAGGAACTATCGATTGTCACTTTTCTTACCTACCACAACACCTCAATCAAATCTTAGATCTGTGGTTCTATTTTGAGTGAGGCTCATCTCCCAACCCTTGGCAGCACCTTCTCAACTACACTATGGGTAGAGTTTGGGACCCCATATGCACAATCACTAGCACCTTCCCTTTCTGCACCTTCTAACTCCATGGTGCTCTTATCCTCTAGGTCTAACATAAATATGTATAGTGTTGATGGTGGTTGTGGCCAAGGTCATGATGGCCAAGAACATGGTTAAGGGCACAACATTCAGCTCTACCCTTCACATGAACATTGTGTGAAGTGTGGTCACTATTTCGATCATTGTTGGCCAATGTTACATCTTCCACATCTTCTAGCACTATGACCAATTCTTAGGAAGAGTTTGATTGAATGATGAAGCATTAGGATTCATCTATAATCTTTCATTCGTCTCATAATGCCTCCATGTTTGCTTAGGTACTGCCCTCCTTGCTTCCTCATCCACATTTTTGGATAATTGACTTAAGGGTATCCACCCATACACTATGTAGCCAATCCCTTCTTACTCTCTTATCCCGTTAACCTAATCCTTCTTCGATTCTATTGTAGTTGGTCGTATATCCTAATGTGGGACATGATGAGGCTAATCCAACATCCTTTCTTTCTTTATCTAATGTCCTTTATGTTCTAAATTTTCATGTCAACCTCTTTATCAACGCCAGCACTCCATCACTTTATCAACTCCATCACTCCATCACTTTATAAACGCCATCACTCCATCACTTTATCAACGCCATCACTCAAGCCTTAATTTTTCTCCATCACCTTATTTTTCTCCATCACCTTATTTTTCTCCATCACCTTATTTTTCTCCATCACCTTATAGAATCTCTACATCTCATGTGACATTCTCCATCACCTTGTACTTTTCAGGATTTGTAGACGCCGAATTGGATTGTTTGGGGGTACGAGACTTGATGCAGCCTCTTCGTGTTTGTTCTTGACCACCTTCCACCTAGCCTTTCTTGCCTTCTTTCCTCGTTAAACTTTGCACTCTAGTGGCATCACATGTCAGGCCACCCCAGCATCTCTAAAATTTTTCAAACTCTTCCATGGATTTTTGTTTCTCCTTTTGAGAGTGAGCCATGTCAATTGGGTAAAAAATTTTGTGCCACTATCATCGACTTGATTTCATTCCTAGTGAAAATATTTTTGATCTTTCTCATTGTGATGTGCGGGAGCTTGATAACATGCAATTTAAATATGTAATTATATGATTATTAATACAAATGAAGGCATAAAGCATTCCATTCTTATGCATGTTATCATATTTTGAGTGCATATCTATCATTTCATGCAATTTTAAGTTATAATATCAAAATGTACTATTTTAGGATAAATATACATTTTTAAGAATATATTTTCAGAGCAGATTATTCTCATATGTATTTGAGATTATAGTTGGGTTTTGATGTTAAATAATAAGATAATTTACTTTTTATATACTCATTTATTTTTCGAAGATTGAATTTCTAAGAGAAATGAGTGTATTTTTTAAATAAAAATTTATTCTCTTGTAATTTAAATAATATAATTTTTTTTTAAAATGATATATAATTTAATTTATGATCCAAAAAAAATTGGATTATTTTAGAGTTGCATTTTCAAAGTTATGAACTTTCTAATTTTGAGGGATTTTTCTAGAATTTTTTTGAATTTTTTATGAATTTAATTCAATTTAATTTGAATTAAATGAATATAAAAATATTAATTTTATCACGTGCTGACGTGGCACGGATGAAAACAACGGCACCACGTGGTGACATATGAGACTGCCACATGTCACACAATGTGTATTTCTGCACAGGTGTGTGACGTGGGCGTTGCGTGGAGCGTCTGATTCAAGCGTTAAATCAAAACAATCAATTGTCACTTAGGTCGGGGGTACGCGGCACAATCGGATTGGTTGGCAAATCATTTTACAAACGATTAAATCTCAACGGTTCATCAAAGGAGTTATAACGGCTGAGATTGAAACCGACGAAACGCATCTAGAGCGTTAGATCAAGATCAGACGGATGAAATCTCGGTGGTCCATTTTCGATCCAATGGACATGACTTAACCATAACAATTCAAAGCCTGGCATTTAATGTCAATCGTTAATCAAGGATGAAACGCCAAATCCGACGGTTACGCCCAAATTTGCTTTAAATTGAGATGTTCTTCGACGATATAAATGATTATGGGATGTTTTCAAACTGTCTAGACACCACCATCCTTGAATCTCTCACTTTCTTCTTCTTTTAGACACATTTTCGCATCGATAGAGGGGTTTAAAGAGAGACTTAATCCAAAGAATAGGGAGAATTTTCCTCTTGAATGCCGATGATCAATTGGATAATTTCGATCGCTATCTTGGGTTAGATTATATGTTTTCCTCCAAATATTTCCTCATGTATGATTAGATTGTAATTTAGAATCATAGATTAGATTAATTTTAGATTTTATTTCAAATTTCTTCAAATTTGCATTCGGAAATTTCTACATAATTTGCTCTTTGATTGCTCTGCGAATCTTGATCCAAATTGAGTGATTTTTGATTCCGTAGATTCATCTTTGAGTTATCTTTCCAAATCTATCAAAATTCCTAATTTATCTCCTTAATTCACCACCCAATTTGATTGAATTTCACATAATATCTCAAAAATATCTTAATTCTCTATGGATTTGACCCTTATTCACCTTTATACTATCTGCTTTATAATTAATCTCTTAAATTGGTGAGTTTGGTATTTATTTTGATGCGTGTCCATGTGTTTTCAATGAGCTCGCAGATTCACTTTGTCAGAGCCCTTCTAGGTCCACTCTATCTTGGGATTCTATTATTATATTGTCTTTGTAGATGATTTCTTTGGTGTTTCATGGGTGTATCTTCTCAAAGACTACACTAACATTCTACCTTCTTTTTGTTAGTTTCTTCAAGAGATATTCACTTGATACTAAAAATGCCTAAAATTCTTCACACCACTAAAGCCCTTGAGTTTTCCAGACCACCTTATAGAATCTCTACATCTCATGTGGCATCCTCCATAAAAAACACATGCATGCACACCTCTCAACAAAATGGTGTAGTCGAATGCAAATACCGCCAGTTCCTTGATGTGACTCACACTCTTTTGGTAGAAACATGCATTTCCTGACTATCGTTGGTCCGACGCCCTTCTTACCTCCACCTACCTTCTTAGTCGTTTACTGATAATAGGCAACATTGTGTATCTAAGCCATCCATTTTAGTTGCATTTTGGTCATTAAATGTCATAATCAATCATTATTTTGCATGTTATCATGATGTTATGTCCAGAATAAAGATTTTCATTGCACTTGCAAATGTAAGAGTTAGTTACAAATAATTAGGGCTGTTATGAGAAATTTTAAGAAATAATTACTTTAAAAAATAATTACTTTCACAACCATTTTTTGGACAGAATAATCCTTTTTTTTATAGCAATAATTACCTTCAGAAATTTTTTAATTCAGTTTATGTTACTAATGCCCTTAATGGGCTGATTTGTACTGATGAGTTTTTGAGGCACCATGGACAGGAGATGCACGTGAAGGGTGTTAACCAATCACAATGGAGCATCAGGCTGTGTACACGGCGATGTGTACACAGTCAACTCTCATCTTACCTGTGGGATACGAGATTCAGACACGCAAGAAGTCCTCCACCAATCAATTGGAAGAAGAGAAGAAGCTGAGCAATTGTAGCATGCAACACAAACCTGCATGCGGAGTAGACATGGTTGTTCTGTTATGTTCTTTTAAAACGAACATAAAATTTGCACAAAAGAACCACACAAGGCGTTGTTCTTTGTTCTATTCTTTTTGTGTGGGAAAATTAGAACAACTTTTCGCACAATTCGCACAATTCGTACAAAATTCGCACAGTATACAAAATCCGAACAAATTCGCACAATTCATACAATTCGCACAATTTGAACAAAATTCGCACACTCTGCTAAATTTGAACAAATTCGCAAAAAATCACACAAAATCGTTATAATTAATTTGTATTTATCATATATATCAGATATATATGTATACTATAATATATATGAAATGTTCCTATTATATTCATTTATTCTTATTATAGATGTATATTAGAACTAATTGTTCTTATTATATTTATATCTTCTATACAGTATGCTATAATTATTTTGTTCTTATTATATATATGATAGATATGTATATTATAATATATATGATATGATCGGATTGTGCGAATTTATGCGAATTAGTTATTAATGGCCTTAGCTAGTGTATGTATTAATGATATATTCATTGTAATATACATTTGCTATTAAAAATACAATTATAGTTATCTTTGTTCTCTTTTATTTCTGGAAAAAAATTTAACATGGCCTCCCCTATTTGCATCGATTTCTCGCTCCATCTTGTACTCTGCGCTGAGTTCATACGAAAACTAATATCTTTTACCTTTGCTTACCATTCGCGATGATCACTTATGCGTTGTTGTGTGAGGAGAGGTCCACTAGTTGATGCAAGATTAATATGAAAAATGAATGTTAGTCATAAAAATTTGGAAACCTTTGTCATTAGATAGAAAGAAAGAGTAACAAAATCTAAATATTGGATGAATCAACATTAACGACCAATGGTCCATCATCACTATTATAACCATCATCATCTTCCACTCTCAAATCTTCGTTACTATACTATGACTTCAACGTCATTAGAACTTCAATGCTCTCTTTTGTGAGCCTGGAACGTCTGTAGTTAATTACTCAGCGCCCTTCTGAGAAAAGTCGCTCACACGCGGCGCTTGTCGCTTGAACTGCTAGAAACTCCTTTGACACCAATGCTAATAAGGGGTATGAAACTTGACCTATCATGGGGATAAAAAAACACAAATTCAAGTTTTGAAGTAACATGTTTCTTAATCTAATAAAGTACATTATATGATAATTAAATAGATACTTGTCCACCAATGCAACACCTCTGTACCCAATACTAGGGGGGCAGTCGCATATAAGTCAAGCTCCTCCATCGGACCAACTCTTTGAGGTAGTTCATACAGATCTAGCAATGCCTCCATCTCCGCTCGTAGAAACTCATGCCTCATGGATGCAACATAAATTTCAATGGACACATCCTGATGGTCCCTGGTTAGTGAATATGACTCCATGATAGTTCGTACAGTAGATAGAATCCCGTTCTTTGAGCCAGGATCAATTAGGCGAAGCTTCATCGACGGATCAAGTAGAGAACCGATAGTAAAAGCCTCGTTTTGTGTAAGTATTGACACATATTTGTCTAGTTTCACCTTCATAAAACCACATACACTAGCTAAGGCGTTCCTTTGCCTAGTGGAGATAGACTGTCCAATTGGAAGCATGGATGACTTCGAGATTTCTACTTTAATTCGGTCAAGATGCCTCATCAATCCTTTAATAATCAGTATGGCCTCATTTGAAGTCGGTGCCTTGCTCTGAATAGAAACAGAGGTACCGTCCTTGAGTGGTTTCAATAAGACTAAAAATTTTTGTACTAGGTCCCATTCCGCGTCAAGTAAAGTAGGTTTTCTAAAAGCGGATGACATCATCACATCGATGAATATTCTCTTTTCAAGGCATTCATGTAGCATTTTGTAAGTAGAACTCCACCTGGTTGGGCAATCTAGTGGAATCCTCCTCGTATTGGGCATGTTTGACTATCTACAATAAGAAAATTACTTATTTTCTTGCTTCGTCGATCCACATATTGCTCTGACCACTTCTCTAAGGTGCTGAACAACATCTCCCAAGGAAATATCAGAAGGGACATTCGTCTTGCCACCATTCACCACACCATCAAGGTTAGTGATGTCTACTCCATCGATGAAGGTTGATTCGGGCTTATCTTTGACCCTACCTGGCCGCTACTAAGTTAATCGCATGCGCCATACACAAGACATGTCTTTTTTCACTGAAATGTGGATTCACTGGCCGCAACTCTCGCTCTAATATAGTCATTATTGTGGAATTATTCGAAGCATTATCCATCGTAATAGCACAAACCTTTGTGCTCAAATTAAATTCTACAAGAACCTCCAACACAACAACGCTCAAGCACTCCCCAGTGTGTGATCCCTCCAACTGGCATATACCAAGAACACATTCACACATTTTCCATTCCGTGTCCACCCAATGAACTATGAGACCGATGAATGAAATTTAATTATCAGACGTCCAACAATCTAGAGTAATGGCCAGTCGATTAACACTCTCTAATCAGTTACAAATGCTGGTCTTCAACTCCGCATAAAGGTTAAAAGCTTTTGCCTTCACGACCCTTATCGGTGGAAGGGATATCTCCTCCTGTACGACGAATCAAAGCAATCATATGAAGTATTTTTTGCTCACAATGTTCAATGGTGAGGCCGACTGGCAAATGAAGCGTACAAGCTCTTCTTTTGTGTCCTCTGTCGTGCGACCAATGTAGTATTGTTTCATATTCACTTTTCGCTCAAAGTAGTTAGCCACTGACAGTTGGCTTGGGGACTCAACTTCTTGTGCCCTCAACTCATTATACTCTTTACGATGCTCATTTTTCAAGTGTCGCCATAGGACCATGCTACAACTGTACTTATTTTGCTCTATAGTCACACTGCATATACTGCATCTGAAAACCTTTGGCTTGATCTGTGCGAAATGTATCTGTGCAACGCATTCATTTTTTCTCGACTTCTTTGGTTGGCTTTGGCCAACACCTTCCCTCATCGATGAAGACCTTTCATCGACAGCAGATGTACGAGATAAAGGACGTCTAGGCATCCTGCACTCCTCGCATCAATAAAAACAAGTTCGGAAAGAAAATAAAGAAACTTAGCAAAAAAAAAATGCAGACTATTTATTTAAACATGGTTAAACTAATACGTGGTTACATTTATAAATATGCGAACTATTTATTCCTCCATGTTCCATATTTCAATGGAACTAATACGTGATTTTAAGGCCCAGTTCATGTCTAATAGGATAATGAAAACTTATTCTAAATCTAGACAAGGTTAATGCAGGGCCTTCATCCATCCCAGCTACCGCTTTCTTGTCACGTCTGCAGCCGAAAGCAAGGAAAGTGCTAAAGGCGCAGCCGGGCTTCCCTGATTTCTCTCAACTTCTGTCTTCTAAGAGCAAGCCCGTGATCACTGTTTAATGCCTGGTCAGCTAAGTATGGAAATGTCTTTAGTACCCTGTTTATCATCCGAGGATAACAACATTGATACTTCACTTAATTCTGTGGTTCTCTATGAAGATGGGCTTGCAAGATGGCAAATATTGACGGAAAGTACTGCACAATAGACGAGACTTAGATGGATGGGACCCTTTTCCCACAACTAGGTAAATTAATGTTGCAGTAATATATTACCACCCAAGAATGAACAAAATATTTTGGCGACATGCGGACTATTTACACATTGAACTTCCCTCCTTTAATGGAGAGGGAATGAGAGAGATAGTACTTAAGAGAGGGGCGATGAGAGAGTTTAAGAGAGAGAGAGAGGGAGTGAGAGAGTTCAATAAAAAAGGAATGAGTGTGTTTAAGCAAGAGGAAATGAGAGCTTAAGAGAGAGATAGAGGGAGGGAGAGAGGGAGAGGGAGTGGGAGAGAGTTCAAGAAAGAGGGAAAATGAGAGCTTGAGAGAGATACAGAGGGAGGGAGAGAGGGAGAGGTACAGAGTTTAAGAAAGAAGGAATGAGAGTTAAAGAAAGAAACAGAGGGAAGGAGTTTAAGAGAGAGGGAATGAGAGAGAGAGCTGGCCTACTGAACATATCTTTTCACATGTTGGGGTCCATAAAAATTCCAGGAATTGAAATATTTAACACTGCTATTGATAACATGCTAATTAGACATGATAATACATGTTTATTAATGCATATTAAGGCATAAAATATTTCATTCCTATGCATGTTATCATATTTATGAGTATTTATCTATCATTCTATGAAAAAGTCATTATAATATCAAAATATTTTAAATTAGGGTTAATTATTATGACTTAAAGATAAATTATTTTATTACCCATATTTTCTTGAGATTATAAATAGTTTTTAAAGTTAAATAATGAGAGAAATCCTTTTAATAAACATTCATTTAATTTTCTAAAGTTAAAATCTTAAAGAGCTGAATGTATTTTTTGAAATAGAAATTAAATTCTTCTCATTTATGAAATTTGACTTTTTAGAATGATAGATAATTAAATTTCTGATCAAATGAAAGAAATTTGGATTAATTTGGAGTTATTTTTTGAAAGTTATGAATTTTCTAATTTTTAGAGATTTTTCTAATTTAAAATCAAATTTTCAGATTATTTAAAGCGTGCAGGTGATGTGGCGCAATCTGGAGCGTCCGATTGATCGCGATCGATGATCAAGAGCGAGATACGACGTGGCGCATCGTGGGATGTCCGATCACGCGTGAAATCAGAGCTGTCGATCTTCACTTAACTAAAGGGGGGGTACATGGTGAGATCGGGTTCACCAGATGCGATGTAATCTAGACAGTTGATCGCAAGGAGTTATAATGGCTTTGATTAAATCGAGTAAAAATGCATATGATGCATCCGATCGCGATCCAATGTCGTGCGTTTATGAGGCATTTTATAACGCATGCGACGTGGCTTCATCTGAGGCTTCCGATCGCGATCCAACAACCACGACTTAACGACTACGATTCGCATCTGCGTGTTTCATCAAAGCCGTTGATGCGTTTCATCGGACAGTTACATCCAAATCGCGTATTAATTGAGATGTTCTTCGTATTTTTAAAGCATTCGAGAGCAATTCAATCAAATTGAAATGTTCAGACACCAAATCTCTTGAATCTTTTGATCCCAATCGCTTCTAGACTCATTTTTGTGTCCACGAAGTGCATAAGATTAAGATTTCGATGATCAACGAGGAAGAAATCGACGCTTGAACTCCACGATCGTGATTTTTGGATTTTTTATGAATAGCCTTGATTCTGGCGATTAATTGGATCAATTCGATCACAATTGTGGGTTAGTGATCGCGTTTTATCCTAATCTATCTTAATTTAGTGTTTAATTTCCGTTTAAAATCATAATTTAGTTGAATTTTATCCTTATTTTTGGTAATTTCGTTCTTCCAATTTTCAGAAAATACCCCTCACTTCAATCTTCAATTTCTCCGCGAAATCAAAGTCAAATTCATTGATTTTTGATTTTGTGGATTCGTCTTCAAGTCCTCTTTCATAAAATACAGTTTTCCCTAATTTCTATCATCGATTCATCGTCTGATTTGATCAAATTCGAAGAGATCATTAGAAATTTTCCTAGTTCCCTGTGGATTCGGCCCATATTTATCATTATACCCCTCAATTCGAGTTATTTTCATTAAATTGGTAAGTTTGGATTTTATTTTGACACGAGACCATGTTTTTTCGATGACCTCGCGGTCTTGTTCCGTCAACTATTTAATATGGTAAAGGTAGAAAAACATGCACATATGTATTTATACCACAAACCATCAATCATGGAATCGATCAAGAGGAACAGACAATACAAAACATGTAAATACATCTAAATTTCTACATCCAACACTTCAATTACATGCAAATAAGTAATTAATTTGACCCTTCAATCACAACAGCAGAGACCTTCTGAGATCTTTCATAAGAGGGCTGTACATGAGGGACATAGAGGAGGGAAGGCTCTCTGCTCTACTATGGGCAGTATGGCTACAGTGTAAGGTGATGATCTTTAGGAGAAATACAGTGTCAATGGATGGCATAGTTCCCAATCTGGACAAGGGGATCCCATGAGGGTCGTTTTTATACCTTACAAGGTGGAAGTGAATGGGGGAAGGTGTGTATATCTTATAACTTTAGGGATCACCAATATAGGGTGATCTCCATTTCACATTTCAAAACAAAAAAATGTGAAGGTCAGAGCTTAAAGGCCTAATTATTTCTCTCAACCGCTTAAGATTGGTGCCACCAACTTGTACAGAACTTGATGAATGCGACGGTGGATTTTTGTGATTGCAAAAGGACCTGAGTTCATCGTTGAAGTTGTAGATTATTGCGCTAAGAATAACCTATGTAACAGTAACTTAGAGTCTATGTCGATTCCGCGGTTTGCACCTCAAAACGTGATCAAAAGATGGTTTTGGGCATTGTGTAAAGAATTCAGGAAGAGAAGATCCAAGCAAAAAAAATTCGAGAAATTGACCAAATGAAATAAATAAGAAAGAAGAATATTGGAATCAAAATAAACAAAACATTGAGAAAAAAATGAAGAAAGAAAGAAGAAGAAAATGAAGAACGAGAGGGAAGAAGGGGAAAGAGCAAGGTAGAAAATTTTAAGAACTTACCCTATGAAGGGCGCTCGGGATCGGGTTAGGGCGCTCGGGACAACGGGCAGTCGGGCCGCGACCTTCTGCAGTTTTTCACAAAATACCTAGATTATCAAACTTCTGGACGGGATCCAAAAACCAAAACTCGAATAAAGTCGAGAAGAAACCTTTCGGATGTATTTTTTGCAAGAAACCTACAGCTTCAAAATTCGTTGATGTATTTTTCAAAGTATCGACGATGTCGACGTCGAGATATCGTCAGTAGAGAGAGAGAACTCGGGATCAGGTTAGTGCTATCGGCCGAGTGAAAGAGAGATAACTCGAAGAAGGGGAGAAGGGAAGAAGGGAAGAAGAGAGAATTTATGTGCGCAAAATTCGCACAAATTTGCACAAAACGAACCGCACACGGGTGTGTGCGATATTCTGTTTGAATTTGAAAATGTTCTATTATGAAAAGAGAACAAAACGCACAAATGGCACAAATTCGCACAAAGCGAACAGAACGACCATGTCTAGTGTGGAGCAATACATATCAAAGGACGTAACAAATTTTCAAAAGAGGCGTCGCGACTTCGAAAAGCATTAAGAGTAAGGGGAGATGATTCCGGAGGGCTGGTTCTTGATTTTTCACCCAATGAACCATTGGCCTGGAGGACACAACAAGGTTGAGATCCATTTATGAGATTACTTACGATGTCGAGTAGCTGATCGAGTTGATGACTTCGATTCGAAGCTGCAAAGAGGTTTGTTAGAATCGTTTTAGGTTTAGACATTTGCTTTTTATCTTCCTTTTCTTTCGAGTCGAATTGTTTCTTTAACAGATTTGTTGTTTGAAGTTGATACTTACGGTATTTCTATTGCCGTATTAGTACCTTTTGCTTTTAATTCAAAATCAATTTTTAATTTTTAGATCGCTCATTCTTTAATTTTGATAGTGCTTTCTTTTCTTTTCTTTCGAGTCGAATTGTTTCTTTAACAGATTTGTTGTTTGAAGTTGATATTTACGGTATTTCTATTGCCGTATTAGTACCTTTGGCGTTTGATTCAAAATCAATTTTAAATTTTTAGTCAGCTCATTCTTTAATTTCGATAGTGCTTTCTTTTCATTTTGGACCAAAAAGAAAAAAAAAAGAAATGAAATCTATATGATATTAATTTTCTTTAGTTCTTGAAGTTTTCTTAGAAAACTCAAGTCACTGCTCTTAATCAGTCAAAACAATTTTGATTTAATTTCTAGAGATTTTAAATCAGCGATATTCTACATTTATTAGCCTTAGCGAGAGAGAGAAATCAATTGATGAATCACATTAAGACAACAACATAAGTTTAAAGGGATAAGAAGGATAAAATAGATATAGGGGATTTAAGATGAAATTAAATAACAGATCTTGATGAAAGGAAACTCTTAAAGCAAAAATTATTAATTCCCTTTAAAAGTTTTATTGAGAAATCAACCTTTCTCCACGAAGTCTATTTTTTTTAGTCTAATAATCAGAAAATTACAGTAATCTAGAATAAGGTGATACTGAAAATATGAATGATGAGATCATACTGAGTTGACTTTTAGTAATAATTTTTGTTACTGTTGAGTGTAGTTGGTTGAGAAGAAGTTCTGAATTAAATAAAAAAAAGAGAAAATTAGACTTTGCCAAAGCGTCCCTTGGATCGATCCCTTTACTAAGCCTCATCTTTAGATAGCTAGGAGTTTAAAGGGAAAATTTCTTTTATATACACTTTCATTGATTAAGTCCGAATAAAGGCATAACAACACAATTAATTAGGGTAATTTGGACTTATCACTTACCCTCCTCAACTATCAGTGGTCATGAACTTTGTTGCCTCCACCTTGACCATGACTCTTTTCCTTGCCTCCTCAAGTGTTTGGTTGTGCAACCTTCATTCATGAGTACACTCTCAATACATTCAAGTTGGTGGTAGACACCATGAAAGGGATGTTCATTGACTACTTGCACATACATAAAAATTTATCACATTATTTTTTGAATAAGTGACAAAGATTTTCATACAGTCATCCAACCCACATGTCCATGCATCAAAACAAAACCAAACTCACTTGATTTGAGCAATAATTATGACTTAATTTGTATGTACGTGAGTAAGGGTCGAATCCATAGAGAATTAATGTATGTTATTCAAATGTTTTCAAATTCGATCACATTGGATGACGAATTAAGAAGGAAAATTAGGGAATTTTATATATTTAGAATGAATACTTGAAGACCACTCCAAAAAATTAAAAATAACTCAATTTGGACTTGTATCCCCCAAGAAGTCACAAAGTGAGGGAATTAAGAGGAAGAAAATTGTTCATGAAGAGAGAGAAAATGATAAAATTTATAGAAATTAACCTAATCTTTGCTTCAAAATTAAAATCCAATGCTAAATACAAGAGATTATGAGGGAAACATAAAATCTAACGTGAAATCACACTCGAAATGATCCAATTAATTGTTGGATTAAGGTTTTTGTTCTATGCTTTTAGAAATGAGAATTTGGAGTTGAAGAGGTGATTTCTTGTCATTCTCTCGACAAAATCTTGACTTCAAACACTCCATAGATGCAGAAATGAGTCTAAACCTTGATTGAAGCAAGAGGTTCAACAATTGAGATGTCCAAAAGGTTCGATTAATCGAATCATCCAAAAATACATCTTTCATTGAAGACATATAGGATAAATAAATAAAAAATTGGTTAAGGCTGTTGGATTGATGACAAGACGTTTTCGTGCGGTCATTGAAATCACACAAATACGTGTCCAAAAAATGTACCAAACTCACAAATTTAAAGTTTAATTAAGAATTAATTAGTATAATAATGAATAAGGGTCGAATCTGTAGAGAAATAAGGGAATTTTCAAGGTATTCTTCGAGTTTGATTAAATCGGATGATGAATTGAGATGAGAAATTAGGAATTTTAGTAAATTTGTAAAGAAGACTCAAAGACGAGTCCATGGAATAAAAAATTGCTCGATTTGGATCATTATTCTTGGTGAAATCAAGGAGAAAAATCAGGAGAGAGAAATTGATCATGAAGAGAGAGAAAACAGTAAAATTTCATAAAATTCGACTAATCTACTATTCGAAATTGAAAGATAATGTTATAAGAAGAAAGATTAGGG
This sequence comes from Lemna minuta, assembly GCA_024174645.1. NCBI lineage: Eukaryota > Viridiplantae > Streptophyta > Magnoliopsida > Alismatales > Araceae > Lemna > Lemna minuta. Next base: position 5,570,966 of record CM044105.1, read on the forward strand.
AGAGAACGTAATCTAACGCAAAATTACGCTCAAAATGATCCAATTCATTGCCAGATCAAGGCTTTTCATTTTGTAATTCGAAAAGCAAAATTTTTGTTGTTTAAAGAGACAAATTCTCCTGATTCTCTGAATAAAATCTCACTTTCAAGTACTCCTTGGACGCTGAAAAGAGCCTAGAAGAGAAAGAAAGCAAGACATTCAAGGATTGAGAAGTTGGATTGCTCGAAACATTTGAGAATACTCTTTTCATCGAAGAACATGGGTATAAATATGCTACATTTAGGTGTGATTGTTTGATTCGCCTCTTCGTCTTCAATCAATGGCTGGGATGTAACGCAACGATGCAAATTAATGTCGTTAAGTCATGTCCATTGGATTCACGATGAAGCGTTGAGATTTCTTCACATCATCGCGTGAAGAAGAAGCTTCGCGTAACCGCCACTATGTGATCTTAATCAGACGTTCTAGATGTGTACACGTGTCCATGGGAGTCCATCAGAGGTGATTTAATCTCAGCCGTTTTAACTCCTCTAATGAAAGGCTGAGATTAAAACATTGCAAAACAATTTAGTGACGTACTGTTCTGCGCCACGTAGTCTATGCTTTAAGTGAAAATCAACGATCGCGATTGATTCAAGCGATCGCACGCTTTAGAATGCGCCACGTCACATGAACATTAAAAGAAATAAAAATAGTTCTACATGGCAAGAATCAAGGCAAAAATCATGTATAAATATGAAACGGTTTTAGTGGGTGAGCTTATATTCATTAATGGATGCTTAACCCATTAATGACACGCACACATACACACACTATGTGCCACGTGCCACGTGCATAGGTCGCCACGTGGTGACTTGTAAGCATGCTCAACCACGTCAATGTGCAAAATTAAAATATTATTATTATTATTATTATTTAAATTAAAATAAAGTAAAAAAATCCAAATAAATTTTGAAAAATGCAAAAAAAATTGGAAAAATTCTTTAAAAATGCCAAAAAATGAGAAAATTTATAACTTTAAAAATATAACTCTAATTTAATCCAAATTTATTTATTTATTATCAGAAATTAAATAATCTATCATTCTAAAAAATCAATTCAATAGATAACAAGAGAATAAATTTTATTTTAAAAATATAGTAATTTCTTTTAGAAAATAAAACTAGAAAAATAAATGAGTGTGTATAAAAAAATTTCTCTTATTATTTGACATTAAAACCCAATTATAATCTAAAAAATAAAATGGGAATAATATAATCTTATATAAATCTCCTTAATTATTTATGCTTATCCCTAAAAATAGTGCATTTTAAGATTATAACTTAAATTTTCATAGAATGATATATATGTACTCAAAATATGATAACATGCATAAGAATGGAATGTTTTATGCCTTCATTTACATCAATAATCATATGATTACATTTATAAATTGCATGTTATCAATTGAACCTTCATCTTCAATCAAGGGTTTAGACAAAAATTCAAGATGCGAATTAACGTCGTTAAGTCATCTTCGTAGGATCTATGATAGAGCGCTAGGATTTTACCATATCGTCGAATGAAGAGGGAGAATAGTCTAATAGCGTCCTCCACTTGTGATCTAATGCACCATATCATGTAGAGGACCATTAGGTGCTTCAAAGCCTGATCATTATAACTCCTTAGATCAGCGACCAAGATTTTTTCATAAATAAGACAAATCAACGCTCATTTCAAACTGCCACATACCCCTCCATTTAAGTGAAAATGGGGGGTTGAGATTAAATCTCTTTCTTTTGAGTTGATCTGATGCTCTCAATGCTGCCACATTAGTGCGCATAAAAATAATGGTCCCACATTGAAAATATCAACGTATTTATACAAAATAAATAGGGCGATGATTCTTAGTAAATAATTTTGGCTCATTAAGGGCACAAAACATGATTACCACTCTTTAACATGTGCCATGTATGTGTCATGTGCACGTGACGTGGCATCCTCACACGCTACCGCATTACGACACACAAGCGTGCATGCCATGTCATTTTTTATGTCAACCCACACAATTTTTTTTAATTAAAATAAAATTGAAATAAATTAAAATTTTCAAAAAAATTAGAACATTCATATCTTTTAAAAAGTAGCACACCAAAGGACAATAGCAAAGTGAGGTCACTAACTAAGAGCATGGGATAGTGAGATCAAAAGCTTGTGTTTGAACTTTGATCTAGCTAACGTGCACACTAAGTAATTTCTACTTGGGGGCTAACAACTTTGACTCTAGGCAAACTGTCTCCTCCTAGGACTACTAGGTGGTGGGGGGAGAGAAGAGGGGGTTAGATACCCTCTCTAGTATAAAAGGATTTGGTGTACAAGCGACATGTGCATTTGAGTGAACAATTAACAAATCCATAAAAATATTAGAAAAAAATAAATATGCAAAAGAAACTAATACACCCCCACCCCCAAGAGGCTCTTAAAGAGGGCTACATAAGAGAGAAGATAGAGATAGGCAAATATTGGGCCCTAATGGACTTTCACACATACTCAAGTTGGATCGTGGATATAAACATGCTCAGCTTGGAACATAGAAATCTAGAAAAAGCAAAAAAAAAAAAAAGATAGTTGGGACTAAAGCTATTAGTGGTATGTAGTGGAGACATTGCTTGAGGAATGATGGTGTTGATGGGTCCTAATGTTGATGATGAAGACAAATCATGGGAAGGTAGAGACTTCCCTCTTTCTTTTTTAGATATTTCTCTCCTTTAAGAATTTTCTATAATTTTTTGTGTCCCCTCTTACCATTTTCTACCGGTGAGACCTTTGAGCATTTTTTTCAATGATCTCATCTTCTCTAGGCATTTTTTACAAGTCATTCCTCTCTCCTCCCTTATCGGATTTTTTTGCCAAATATCTTTTCTCCTCTTAGCACTTTTGATGAGAAATTCCTCCCCTCCAAAGTGTTTTCCATGAGTTCTTTCCTCCTAGTAGTGAATATGGTTGACAATATGCTAATTCATGCATTCATATCATACACTTTTATGTATTTATTTCTATAAATATGATCATAAATACATATATCATGGTTTAACATGATAATCTCTAAGTTTAAAATGATATTCTTGATTTTTCATGATTTATTAACAGTTGATCAGAATTTATGACATTGATATATCGGGAAAATGATTTCTAAAGTCATTAGATTAATTCTCCTATTTATTTCTCATTTAAAATGTAAATGTTTACACGAAAATATTTTAAAATCCATATTATTTTAGGTTAAAATGATTAAAATTAATTGTGAAAGACATTTTTATTTTTATAAATTTCTGAAAACTTTTTAGAAATTTTTAGAAGTCAAAGTGACCCCTAAATGATTTTTTATTTATAAAATACATTTTAAAAAAGTCTTTAAAATGATTTTTAAGGGATGATGTGGTGAACCGCGATTGGCCGCCACGTTTTTCTCACGTAAAAAAAAAGAGATCTGTCTCTCTCCCTCTCTGTCTCGCTCGACGACAATGAAATTTTCGTCGCGCGATAGAACGTCTCCCTTCTTCCTCCTTCCACCACCGCCCTCTCCTTCTCCATCCTCTTTCTTAATTGTTCTATCTGCCCCCTTCTCATTGCCCTCTCTTCCTCTTCCCACCATTCTCTGGCACCCACGTGTGCATGCACGCGTCTTCTGCCTACGCGCCTTCTTCTTCTCCGCTTGTTCCTCTTTCTTTTCCCCCACTTCCTCTCATGCGCACACCTCTCGTTCTTCTCTAGCGCGACGAGAGAAGGTCCTTCGCCACACCGCATTTTTTGCCCCGTCTTCCTCTCTCGTTCTTCTCTTCCTCATTTCTTTTCTCTTTCTATCATTTCTTTTCGACGCACATCGCTCTCTTACGTGCGTGCATGCGTCCTCCTCCTCTCTCTTACGTAAGGTGGAGAGGATGGAAGAAAATTCTTCCGTCTTCCTCTCTCTCTCCGTGGTCCCTCTCTCCCTTGCTCTTTTGTGCGCTTGCTCCCTCACATTCTCTCCCCTCTCTCTTTCCTCCTCCCCTCTCTCTCTCCTTGCTCCCTCACATTCTCTCTCTCTTCGTCTCTCTCTTCTTCTTATACTGCCACATTGCCACTCTGTGCATCCTCTCTTTGTCTCTCTCTTCTGCGCAGACGCAGAAGAGAGATACGCCTCTGTCGCACGCGCGATGAAAATAATTTCAGTCACGCACCTCTGTCGTTCCATCTCTGCTTCCCACGTATCTCCTCACCACGCCACACCATCCCTCTGTCCCCCATCCTTCTCTCTCTCTCTCTCTCTCTCTCTCGTGAAAACTTCCCTCGCACGTGGAATTTTTCCGCGCTGCCTCTCATCTCCTTATCTTTCCCGTTATTCTCTTTTCCTCTTTTCTTCCATTTCCATGTCATCTTCGCATCGTGCCTCCCTCTCATTCTTTCGCATGCCTCCCCCATTCTCTCACTGCGATTTCTCTCTTTCTTTCTCTTCTCCTATTCCTCTCTCTGTTGTGTGTGTGACATCACATCTTCCTTTCCCTTCTCCTATTCCTCTCTCCGTTGTGTGTCACCACATCTTCCTTTCCCTCTCTCGTGTTGGTTTCATCATGAGAGAGAAGAAAACCTTTCTCTTCTATATCACTATCACTATCACGTCCTCCTTTCTATCTCTCGACTTCTTCTCTTCTTTATGTATGCAATATCATTTCTAGTGAGTTTCTCTATTTTCTATTTTCATTAGATTAGAATCACTTTCTATCAATCTTTCTCATTTTTTTACATCTTTTCATCAAAATTTTAAAATTTTAAAATTTTCAAACGATAAATCACATTTCCACCATTGATCAAGAGTTTTTAATCTTCGAAAGGAGTTTAGGAGTGTTTGATCGATTCATTTTATTTCTTGTATACATCTTATTCTATTCATCGATCATCTCCGCTTTCTTAGTTTACAAATGCCAAAAATATTCTTTTATTTCAATCTTTTAACCTTTCTTCAATGGAGTCAACCTTAGTTTGCCTCTATTCTAAATTTTAAAACTGAATTCTAAGAGAGTATAATTTTTTTGTATGTCCACTTTCCCATTAGACGATTGTAATTTTATGCATATCGATGGTGAACCTAGAATTTCTCTAACTTATTTTGGCTTCCTCTTATTTAAGAAATTTTGTTAGTCTCCAAATCATTGCTTGACCCTCTTTGAGATGTTGAGTACCTTGGTTGGTGGTTTGTATTCCAGTTATTCTAGATATCTTCTCTCTTAATCATTCACATCTTTTAATTATTATTCTCTCTCTCTTCCTGCTCTCTATTCCTATCTCTTTCTATCACACATTTTCTCTCTAATTTCTTCTCAATCTCTCATTCTCTTTGTATTCATATATCTCTTTATATATGTATGATTTTTTCTCCCCTCTTCCTATCTTCTATATGCATTGTCCAATTTATCTCTTTACATGTTTTATTTTATTGTGTGAGAAAAAAACATAAGCCAACACTTGTTGTCCAAGGATATGTATAAAATGACCATGATTCCCGTTAGTTTTCATGTGCAGGTTGGAGTGAATGAAACCTCTTGATTTGAAGTGAAAAAAATACACAAACTTAATTTGGGAAATTCGAATGAAGAGGCAAAATGGTTGACTCTTGAGTCATTACAATCTCAATTTAGTTGATGTCTTTTAATGGATTTGGTATAAATTGACTTTTGTGCCAATTTTTCATTTCAATATGATTTTGAAATTAATTTGTGTGATATTTTTTTATGGATAGGTCCGAAGTGTTGGGTTGTGAGGTCAATAAGCCTTCCAAAATTTTGATCAACACATCGAATGTAGCAGAATATATTGAATCGGACCTTCAAAATATTGAGGCACGAGGAAGAGAGAGAAATAAAAGAAAGGAGAGAATTTGCACAAGGCTTACATGGGCAAGTTGAGTTGCGACCATTCTCCTCCTATGTATAGATATTTGGTATGTGGATTTTTCATAAAACCCTCATAATTATCTCTATATCCACCAACATACATAGACCTTATATGTGTGACCATCTAGGTCTATATATCTCACTGGCTAACCACTTTATAGGCCTAATAACATCTTATTGGTCAACCTTAATTAATTATTCACATCACAATATAGATTAATTAATCAAGGATTGATTTAACCCAATCGATATGTCAAGTTGTTAGCCAGTTGGGTGCCAAGCTATACAGGGTACTCTACGAGATATGGAGAATATAAGAACTCCCTTATCAAACCTTTCCATCATCCATATATACATAATATTTTTTCCGCCTGAGACTCATGAATGACTTAGGGTATGGTCAACTATCAAACCCTAATTAATCACTCAAGTTAGTACTGATGAGTGTAGGAAATCATCAGGAACTCTTTCTTTGATATTTCCACTACCTTGGTCAAGGATTTCATTACATCTCATTCCTTTAGTATATATACAAACATTAACTTGTCTGCTGAAAAATCAAATTAATAAATAGAGGGATACTTAAAAACCCAAGCCAAATATTCATGTATCTTTGCCCTTTGTACTTGATGATTTGGAAGAGAAATGAATCATAGATTTGATACTAAAAAGGGAATGATAAGGCTATACTTGTAGGCTAATAGATGACAAATGAGCCTTGGACCCCCTGCAAGACTCCCGACATTCATGTTTCAATGGATTGTTTCCTTTTGAAATGTCCAATTAATTAAATGGGGTATTCCTTTATATTGGCCTTCCTAAACTCTTCATCAAATATCAAGACAATCCTAGAACATGTCACATGTCATAACTATTAGTCAAATGCTCTCACTCAACACCTATGATTCACTACATTTCTTTTGTAAGTTGAAAACATATCAATTTTATGCTCATCATTATTAAGTAGTTTTAATGCATGATTTATAATACTGAGATAACTGGCATAATCATTTTATGAAGTGTTTGCATTTATCTTGCTGTTTCACTTAAAATTCTCATTGCACATTCATTTAGGGCTAGTTTGGTGCAATAATTTTATTTCAATTTTTTTGGCTTTTCAAAGCCTTATTTTGCAAAGTTAGGGTTCACACATTGATTTGGCAGGGCTACCACATGTTAACAAGCTAGCAGGCTGGACGATGCCCACTTGGTACCAACATGGCATATTAGAGCACCTCGTGGCACCTACAGACACACGTACATAGAGCTATGTTTCGAGGATCATAATGGTAGAGGATATAGGAATATGGATTTAGTTGCAAAGGTAATACACCTAATATCTATATTTCTTCAAATTTTTTCCTAAGTGGGACTGAATTTGGCATGGAAATGTGGCGTGATTAAGAATGTCTAATCACATGGGCCGATTAGTACAACAAGATTGATGAACTATTGGCACACCCTATCAATGAAGTGATACCAATACTTTACACTAGTGGTGGGAACTCCCTTTTTTTTGCTCGACAAATAACAGCATGACATGTGACAACATCTTAATGCACGAACATAAGGATAGAAGATTTGGTTCCCGATATTCAACTTATTTTTATATCACTCTATTTCCATTTCTTTGATTTCCATGCATTGCAATATAGATGCTCATGTGCAAATTAGAGGGTACTTCTAGCTCTTGATCCCTTCTCTCTTTCTCCTCTCCTCGAAGAGAGAAGATTAGAGGACAAGGGTTTCCCACATTCATCCTAATCTTTGTTCAATGGTTTTCTATGATTAGATCACCAAATTTGCCCTAATATCTCATTTCTTCATCATCATGGCCTTTAATTGATCTCTAGTGCTCCTTCACATCTTCTTGAACAAAAAAATGCTCCAAAATGGTTTTCTATGATTAGATCACCATATTTGCCCTAATTTCTCATTTCTTCATCCTCATGGCCTTTAATTGATCTCTAGTGCTCCTTCACATCTTCTTGAACAAAAAAAATGCTCCAAAATGGTTTTCTATGATTAGATCACCATATTTGCCCTAATTTCTCATTTCTTCATCCTCATGGCCTTTAATTGATCTCTAGTGCTCCAAAATGTGCCATATGAACTCCAAATTGGACAAGTTATCGATGGAATATTTTGCACTTAGATTAAGCATTTCTTTGTCTAAAGTCTTGATCCATCATGAGTTGGGTCATTTGCAAGATGCCTCTAAGGCTACTTTTAAAAACCTACTAGTCAACATAATTTTAGATGCTATTTTCTACATTTAAAGTAGATTTTTAGGTTTTAATTCTATTTTCTTTCTCCACAGGCATCACTTTCTATCTCTAAACTTCTCAATGACGGCTTTGTCATTTCTCACCCAATTTGTCAAAAAGATCATTTTGTCTACTTTTTAAATCTATATTCATCTTTATTACATGATCACCTTTCCACTTTAATTTAATTAATTACTTATTTTATTGACATGTAATTTTGTGCCTCCAATCATAAAATTTTATATAGTTTGCATATCTACATGCAAATAGATCAGATGTGGGCAAGTCCAACGAGTGGAGCCCCTTGATCAACTTGATCGAGATCAACGTCAATCAAGATCATCCAAGTGTTCGTACAGACCTACGTAATGGATGTCGTTCGCAGCCCTTCGTTCCGATTTGAGGCTCGTGAAGGTCCCCTTGATGATATCAGACTGCAGGGTCTTCCGACTCATGTGACACCTGTCGCAAAAGTACCAGCCACGTGCGGGCCGGCGGGGCCTAATACGTTGACGTATGCCCCCTCCCGATCTCATAAAGTTTTTTAATACCCTCAATGAAAAAAAAAGCTTTTTCCCAATCTCATTCATGAAAAGGAGGGGTATAAAGTTAGTTTCAAAACTTATGGAAACGAAGATGATAATCTTTGTTTTACCGGGAACTTGAGTGGATGCGAGTGGCCGTGAGTGGGCCGTTGGAGAGGACAAATGGCGGGGCGTTTGCTTACAACCGCCCGTGAGCTTTTCCACGTGACTAGGGAGCTGTTCCAATCACTGGGTTACTGTCGGACCCACAAAGTCACGTGTAGCTTCTGCATGGGGGCATATTACTATATTACTGTAGAAAAAACCCGTAAATTAATGGCGAAAATCATTTTTAGTGGATATATGACGTGTAATCGAGGTAAAGAGACTGCATCCCAACTATCATTCACAAGAAGTACCTGTGTAGAGAGAGAAAGCAAGAAGGGGAATGAAATCGGAGAATGATTTTTTCTTCTTTATTCTCGAGGGGCATTTCTTCACTTTGCTGCATGGATTAAGAAAGAGAGGTAGATGGGATGTGGAGGGGAGGGAGAGAGGGACGTGGAGGCGAGAGAGAGAGGGAGCAGAGGTTATACAGTTTTTGGGGTGCTTAAGTCACGGGGGGATAAGAGAGATAATATAGAGAGAGAGAGAGAGAGAGAATCCTTGTTCCTAGGGCTGCTGTACCTTTTGGGTTCCTTGTTGGGAGAGAGAGAGAGAGAGAAGCGGGATAAATAACTGTTAAGGCGCTTGCATTCTCGGGAGGGAAAACGAGCAATAGAGAGAGAATGACTGCGTGAGAGAGGCAAAGTCCATGGGTTGCTTACTTTTCCCTCTTGGGTCTATCGGATGAAAATAAAGATAGAGAGAGAAGAGAAAGAGAGAGAGAGGGAGGATGGTAACGAAAATTCTAGAGGTACTTGCAGTCTCGTGAGGGAGAGAGTGAGGGAGAGAGATATGTAGACAGTCTTAGTCCTTGGGCTGCCTACTGTCCGTTTGTGTCTCTGAGAGGGAAAGAGTGAGAACAAAGAAAGAATGTGAGGCAGTGGAGTCCATGGGTTGCTTGCAGAGTAAAGAGGGTACCCGTGCTTTCATGTCTTAGATGCGTTGAGAGAGAGAGAGAGAGAGAGAGAGAGACAATCCGGCCTTCGGGATTCCCAGGTCCATTGCCTCTGAGCTAGAGAGAGAGAAGCCACTTTGCGTCTTATTTAAACAATGCTGAGCCTTTCGCAAGCCTAAGGGGGTGCCACAAGAAAAGACCCATCTCCCGCCCAAGCAACAGGAGAAGAGTAGAGAGAGAAACAAAAAAATGGGAGGTTTTGGACTGAAGGCACTGGCTGTCGTCCTCCTTCTACTCGTGTTCTTGATGGGTAGCAGCTTTGAGCCATGTTCTGCGAGGCGAAGAGGAAAGCACTGGAGAACAAGCAGATACTCTTACTTCTCTTCATTGACCAAGAAAAAGGGAAAATGGAAGGGTTGGAGCCATCACCATTACAAGAAGCCCAAGTCCTCGCCTCCTTTTCTCTCTCATGCTCCTTCTCCGGCTCCTGCTCCTTCACCAAGTCATGGCTTCTCTCACATTCCTTCTCCAGCTCCTGCTCCTTCAACAAGTCGTGGTTTCTCTCACAGTTCTCCTCCTTTACCTAGTCATGGCTTCTTTCACAGTCCTCCTCCACCAAGTCGTGGCTTCTCTCACAGTTCTCCTCCTTTACCAAGTCATGGCTTCTTTCACAGTCCTCCTCCACCAAGTCATGGCTTCTCTCACAGTTCTCCTCCTTTACCTAGTCATGGCTTCTTTCACAGTCCTCCTCAGCCAAGTCATGGCTTCTTTCACGGTCCTTCTCCAGCGCCCAAGTCTTCTCCTGCTCCATCTCCGGCTACTCATTTCGCCCGGGAGAATGTATTTGATGTTCTGGCGTTTGGAGCGAAGGGAAATGGCTTCGCTGACGACACTAAGGTGAGTTTTCTCTCTCTGGTTTTTCGTTTTCCTCTCTCTTCTGCTTTCGTGGGTCCTTTCCTGTCTCTAAATCTGCACTGTCAGGATCCTTCAGATGTCTCTGTTTCCTCGAGCATCCTGGATTGCTGGTTCTAGATAGAGATGGTCCGCATTGGGTTGATAGACAGGTGTAGACATGGGTAGAGAGAGGTCAGCATTGGGACTCGGGGATTCGACAATGCTAACGTTGCGTTCCCATGATCTTTCACAAAACTCGGTCGTCCGATGTCCCTTTCGTTTTGCATATCAGCTTTGGTGTTCGTAGGTATCTAGCACTCTAGTTCTTAAAAGATTCTAGAGAGAGAGAGATACTTTTGCCACCTCTGCAACTGCGTTCTAGAGATCCTCCGGCAAACTCCATTTCTGATCTCTCTGGTTCATTTCATGAGAAGCCATGAAAGATGTAAAGAGAGAAAAGCATCGGTGTTTGGGTATGTCGAGAGCGAGTCTTGATGGAAATGGCGTTTCTTGGGTGGCCTGAAAAACCTCAAAACCATGAAGGAGATTAACAGGCGAACGTATGGGTAAAATAGTCAAATCTAGCCTAAAAGTGCTAGTCTTTTTTTCCGTGGGTTTTATTTCTTTTAGGCTTTAGCCGAGGTGGGAAACGGGGTAGTTTAGTCCCCTCGTAAATCGAGATAAAGACTGGAAAAAAGATTGAATTTCAGTTGCATCACGGATTTCTCTACTTCGAAAATGCTGAGGGATTTTTTTAAGTCTTTGTCCTCAGGCTTTCATGGCGGCGTGGGCCTCGGCCTGCAAGGTGGAGGGGTCAACTCTCTTAGTTCCTTCGGATTACGAGTTCCTTGTGGGCCCCATTTCATTCTCAGGGCTTTACTGCCAGCCCAACATTATCTTCCAGGTAATCTCGTTTTTCCTAAAGATAGATTTGAGCATGGGTTTAGGTTTGGCGTCAATGGAGAAATGGAGCACCCAACAATGCATCTTCACAAACCAAGAACTACAATATCACCCCTTTCATTCTGGGGTGACAGAGGGATCGTACCATTCAAGCCTTTTTACATCACTTTTTGATATTTTGAGAAGAGTTGCTATTTGGAGAGCATAGTATGATAAAAAGTTAAGTTGTGTTTGGGGGGGAGTTATTGCCTATCACGTGACAATAGTAGAATCAGTCAAGCAATTGACATTTTCATATTTTTAACCCTAAATCACCATTCCATCATTCGATCAAGGATTTTATGTCTTCAATAGGAGATTGAAGGTGTTTGATTTGTTCATCGCATCCTACATGTACATCTTCCTTTTTCACTGATCATTTATGTTGTCTTAATCTAAAAATACCATAAATAATCATTCATTTCAACTTTTTTAACCACCCTCCCTGTGGATTTGACCTTGAATCACCATTATTTTAAATTTTAATAGATCAAATTTGAAAACTTTGAGCATAACTTTGTATATATGAATTTGTGCTTTAAAAAATTGTGATTTTATGCATATCAGGTCACCTTGATCTTGTCTACCAATCCTGTTGCATATTCCTCATCATCTATCAATTCCCATGTTATACATCAAGACTCTACTAGTCATCAATGGAATCTTCAATGGACTTAGAATAGAACACCTTTATGAATCTTCACACTTTAAAGTTGGATACTCATCATTTTATTCCAACATTGTTTCTTGAACCCAGATGTCACCATGAGTCACCACAAAACTCGTTTGCTAAGTTGAAGATTTATTAAGGTTGACAAGAAATGACTACACTGGCCTTTTTCTCTTGTGCTCTAGCTTAACTCTATTTGAGCCCTCTTTTCAGCAATCAAGTGAAATCGACCACTTCATCAACTTCATGTCTCCATGCCTTTCTTTATAGAGAGTTGATTGGTCATGTGTATAGAACAACTTTCCTAATATTTTTCTTAAATGGAGATATCAAAGTTTTGACATTACAAACATTCAATGTGTCTTGAAGCAAAGTCGTTAGATATTATTTTATGAGCTGAGACAAATAATGGCTACACATGGTTTTGAGCATCAAATGTGTATCCAACTATCTTTTGGGAAACTATTCTAGTTGAGATTGTTATTCTTGAAATTTACATGGATGACATTTTGATTACTCACATTGATCAAGAAAGATTGTTCAAACTAAGAAGTATCTTAAAAAACACCTCTATATTCAAGTTTCAATAAACCACATTATTTATTGGCTATTAAGTGTGAATATTTACATGGATACATGGTTCTTGACCCATAAATTGTGTTAAATCTCCAAGAGGAAATTGGTCTTTTTAGGGTGTAATTAGCACTAAATGCATAGTTGTTAACGCACTCATTAAGTAACCACATGTACACATTAAATGTATAATTGAATCCACTCTAAAGATAATTAAAACAAGTAAAATAGTAAATACATGTTGAATCCACAAGAAGTTGTGTTGAGGATAAGGAGAAACAAAAACTTGGTCGAATTTAGACAAATCATGCAATACTCAAAGTTGAAACCGAGAAGAGACCAAAGGAAGAAAACATGTGGGAGAGCATATCATCATGAAACTCTTGAAAATATACTAAAATCCTATCCTGGCCCCTAATCTAACCCTAACTTTATCTCTGATACATGAGAAAGTGGATTCTTAATCCGGAGGCATCTCAAAGTTGACCCTATGTTGTTGACTCAAAGGCCTCAAATAACGATTCTTTGATTGAAATTTTTAGCATTCAACAATGAAATCCTCACACATTTTGAGGGCAACTGATTATATTTTCACACAATCTCAGAAAAAATGAAATAAATGCATAACTATCAGTAATTGGAGTGAAAGAAACAATTTTTTTAGAAAAAGGCCTCAAGATTTCAAGCATAAGAGAAAGAGATGAAGATCAACCCTTTTTAGAGAGTTTTAGGGATTTGAATGACCTTGAATGGGTCATTTTAAGCACTAGACATCCAATTTACTTGTTTAAAGTTCATGAGGGCTGAGATTGTGTCACAATATTGCCTTAAAATCAAGAAGAAACCCCCCCAACATTGTAAGGTTTCTTTCTAGCCATTAGATTGCACACTTTTGGGCCAATGGATGGCTTGAATTATTTCATGTGGTGTTGTGATGTGGCATCGATGAAGAGGAATGGGCATGTGGGTTTGTGGCTATTGCATCAGGTGTTTGATGCTTGAGAAGCCCTAGATGTTTCCACATGTTGTGTTAGTTGAAGAATTGTCATGATGAATAACACCCCTATGATTTTGATTAAAGCACTGAAAACTTGCCACATGTCCATGTATCATGGGAGTAGATCCCGTGGATCCATCACATTGAAGAAGCTGATTTTTTGTGGTTCACGATTTTTGCTAAGCCCCCTTGTTGAATAAGTGAAGATCAATGGTTTAAATTAAGTTGCTCTACCCAATGCTTCTGATTATGCCATATCAGTTGCGTAAGAGAAACAAAAAAATTATCCCACATTAGAAAAATTAATGATTTTTAAGGCTGTAGAAGGAGCATGGTATTGAGTAATCAATTCAGCCATTAGGAACCCCTTGAACCTTTATGAGTCTCTCTTAATGCAAAATCCCATAGGCATTGAAACATGTGGCATATGTGCATGATGATGAATGGTGATCATGTGGTCATCTAATACTCATGTCCACACATCCAAATAAAATCCAAAATCACTTAAATTCAAGCTAAATTAGGATTAGTTTAGTATAGAGGTGAGTAAGGGTTGAATCCATTGAGAATTTGGGTATTTTTTTAGATGTTTTGAAATTCAATCAAATTGGATAGTGAATTGAGATAATAAATTAGGGAAAAAGATATATTTGGAAATAAGACTAAAAGATCTATCCATGGAATCAAAAATCATTCAAATCAGATATAAATCCACGGAAAAAATCAAAGAGTGAAGTTAGGGGAAGAAAATAGTGCGCAATGAGAGAGAAAATGACAAAAAATATTAAATTTTTCTAATCTGATGGGTATTATGTGGCCTGCAAGCCAATCACACTTTCATCTTTTGTTTATATTCATTAAAATAAACTTTTATTCATTATCATTATTGTGTGATGTTTGCAATGAAGTCCATGTACATATGCAATGATCGAGTGAATTATGATGATATCATAAGATAGTGATCACTAGTCTTTAAACATATGTTCTAAATAATCCTATTTGTGGGATATTCGAGAAGGACATCGCATTATCCAGAAAGAATATCACTATCTGATCTGACTCATATGATGAATATGGCTAATCCTGTGGCCATCGGTGTTGAGACATCAAGGATAGATAGCGGGTGCTCTTTGGAGAAAGAGTTCACTGAATTGATCCGTATGAATCCCTGAATGATATTATGTCAAATTGTTAATCAGGTTGATTCATGTCATGGTTATGTACGTAGTCCTTTGACCTGAGACACCAAAGACATCTTGTGGATAGATGACCGTGTTTTGACTATGACTTACGAATCCCTAGCCCCGGGATCTCCAAAACGTCATAGGGTGGATACGATATGAAGTCCTCGAAGGTGATTGAGTGGTTAATAAGGGATCATCCGCCCTTGGTATATGAGGAGATCGACTCAAGGAATGAGACGCGGTTAAATCCTTGGCCAGGGTAGTGGAAATATTAGAGAAATTGTTCTTAGTGGTTTCCTACTCGCATCAGTACTAAATTGAGTGGCTGATTAGGGTTTGACAATTAACCATACCCTAAGTCATTCATGAGTCTCATGTGGATGACGGATTATACATAGATGGTAACCAATGATAGCAGGGTTCTATAAAAGAGTTATAATATACTCTATATCTCCTAGATAACGTGGTGTAGCTTAGCACCCACCGGGCTGGCGACTCAACCTATCGATTGGGTTAAATCAATCCTTAGTCAATTAATCTATATGTTGATATAGTTAATTGATAAGGAGGACCAATAATTGTTATTAGGTTGATATAGTCATTAACTGGTGAGATATATGGACCTAAAGGGTCACACACATAAGGTCAATGGATGGCGGTCGATATAGACATACTAATAAGGGTTTTTGTGAAAATTTTACATTCATAAAGTCTATAAATGGGGAGAGAACGACCATAATAGTGGTGCCCATGCAAGCCTAGTTGAACTTCTTTCCTCTCTTCTCTTCCTCTCGTGATGATGAGTGTTTAAGAGGAGATCAAATCGTCCGGAGATTGTGTGGATACCGCTAGAGGTCGGACGCTTGAACGGTTGAAGAACTCTTTCAAATGATCCATGTAAGTATGAATTTTATTATATAGTAAATGATAGGATCACCTAGAATGGATGATGAGATCATCTATTCTTGGTGCTTCAACTCTATTGAATGTTTTGATCCAACACCTTCCGTTGTAATCATTGTTTTGGTCGAAAACTTGGAGAGCTTGTGGAGCCTCAGATCCCAGCATAATCTAAGCTTTAAAATTAAAATCTAATGCTGAATAAAAAAAAATTAGGAGTAAAACATGAAATTTAACCCAAAACCAAACTCGAAATATGATCCAACTAAATGTCAGATCAATATTTTTTATTATGTGACTTCTATAGTAGAGTTTAAGTAGTGATTTCTCCCTATTCTCTCAATAAAATATTGACTTCAAGCACTTCTTGGACGTTGAAATAAGTCTAGAACATGATTGAAAAAAAGATTCAAGGATTGAGTTGTCCAAAAGGTCTAATTAAAAAAAATATTCAAGAATGAATACATCGTCAAAGAGAGAATTTAAATAGAATGAGATTTGGGCGTGGCTGTTGGATCAACGGTTCATCTTCGATCAATGGCTCAGATGAAATGTCAAGAATTTGAATTGATGGCATTAATTTGTGGTCGTTAGATTTGAGCTGAAGCGCCACATCAATGTCGTTAATCAATGTTAAGAATTTGTCACATCCACACACGAAGAAGAGTCATCTCTTAATTACTTAGAAAATAAAAATAAAAGTAAAGAATACACTCAACTATGAAGATATTTTTCTCTTTTAATTTTTTATTTAAGCCTCAAATAAAATATAAAATAAAATTGGGATAATCTATTTAAAATTGATTTCTTGATTTACACATGATTAACCCTTAAAATAATATATTTTGAGATTTTCGATAAAAATTACATAGAATGATAAATATGTACTCAAAGTATGATAATATGCATAAAAAATATATGAATTATACCTTAAAATGCCATAAGATAACATATGATTATGCCTTAATAATCATGTAATCTCAATTACATGTATTATAATGCCACCAAGGCGTGTAAAGCAAGTATTGAAGAAGAGTTGCATAAAATTGGTCTTAAAAACTATATTATGAAAATTTGAGTAAAATGGCTGGGTATGAAAATACAGGATAACATGTCTTATAATGACATAGATTATATATATTAAAATAATTTAAAAAATTTATATTTAGACACAAAATATATATTATCAGGGTGCAAAATAGAAACCTCTATGATTGACTCTAATCCTAAAATTTGGGATACTACCTCTCCCCTTCTCTATGATGTTGATTGATTGGGAAGCTTATCTACTTGATTGTCTCTCATTCGAGATATTTTCTGTATGGTATGGCTTGTAAGACAATTTATGAATGTGCCATGGGAGGTAAATTGGCCATGATGAGGACTTTTGTGGTAATGATTGAGACATCTTACAGTTCAGGCCTATTCAAACTAATTCTGTGAAAGTGACAAATGTGATAGGAAGTCTAGATGTGGTTAATGTGAGAATCTTGGGGTACATAGTTTCCTAGCATAAACAGAAGCAAAATGTTCTCTCATTCTAGCAATGGAGAGTTCTGCTTTATGACTAGTAAGACTTCTAAGATGATGTGGAATTAGTCTCTTCTTTAAGATTTGGATGTTCTTGTGAGCTCATCTATGCTTATGTATAATGATGACTAGTCGACCATCTTTATTGTGAACAATCCCACTTTCTTGGCACAAATCGATCATAAAATTCATTTAAGAAATGCCTTGTGCAAGTTTTTGGTTTCAAATGTTTCTAAGTAGATCTATGTATTGCTAGTGGCTATTTTTTTTCAATCTATGTTGGTGCCAGTTTATCAAGAGGGCGCAGATTTGAAGGCTTTTCTCATATCATAATCAATCTTCAAATCAATTTGTTCCCATGGATATGAAGAAGTCAAAATACTTATTTAATGTTGAATTATATTATAAACCTAGTATAATGGTGTTATCTGAAAGCAAATATTCATTGTGGAATCTCATTGGCTAAAAGTGGTTGTCAAATCTTTAATTTTTGGTAAGTCATTGGTGCTAGATTCTACTGAACAAAATGCTAATTTTTTTTTTGGGTTCATTTGATTCTATTGAACTCTATTGCATATTGGTCCCCCAGAAATAAAAAATGAAAACTACAAAGGGTATATTTGACCTAGAAAATGAGGAAAACAAACATTGTCCTATTGCCCTAGGGCAAGTTGAGCAAAGATCATTGGGATTTCAAAATCATTCCATAATTTTTACTCTTTGGTTTTATAACTTGGCCATAGATTTATCATTTCTTCAAAAGTTTACGAAGAAAATCCTAAAAAAAATGTGAAAAGTGAGGAGCCTTTTTCAATTACCCTCTTTATGGGTCATTTGGATAATATCTTTTGTGTTTCAAAGGAAAAAAAACCCTTTTTTGAGCCCTTGAGCCACCTTCTTTTGGCAACTAAGGAATTAGATAATGATGACAATGGCGATGATAAGGAATTTGATCACCCGTGGCTTGTGGGAGTCCTATTTTTTGTTCAATCAAGATCATCATAACAAAAAAATCTTTGTCTCAAAACAATTATTACATCATCACGGCCATCACCATCGCCATTACCATCATTATCTAATTCCTTAGTTGCTTTTTTTAATTATTTGAAAGAAAAATTTAGTATTTCAAAGCCATTGATCAAACTATGAGAGTCTGTTCTAGGTTGAACATCCTTCTTTCCACTAATATTAAACATATATATATATATATATATTTATTTATTTATTTATTTATTTATTCAGTTATTAAAAAGGGGTTGGGGAGTGGGTGAATGATAGAGCTTTTTCTTGATTTATTCAGTTATGATAATTTAGTCATTTATTTGACCAACAAAAAGGTATATAAATTTATGGTGAAAGATGAAAGAATGATACATTTTCCTCCAATGAGAGATGAGTTCTTGATTATTTTTGGTCAACGAATCATTTTTCTCGAGTTAACGGTCAACAATTTAACATCCAACCTGTTTAAATACGCAGAGGAAAATAAATACGCGCAACAGAGCCCTCAGCTGAGGGGAATCGGGGGAATTCCATCTACGTGGAGATGAGCGGAAACGAGTTCAGATTCTTTCTCTCCTGCGACATCAACCTGCCGGTGACGTTCCGCATCGATCGATTGGAGGGAAATTTGCTGCAGTCTCCCACTTCTCCCCTTGGTAAAATATCAACCCTTGAGTATTACAATTTTAGCATTCTTTTTCTTTTCCAAATTTCGTAAATTGATTATTACTAGAAGATCACTTCTAACCCTATTATTTTGCTCGAATCCGATTCCTAATTCCTGTTTTCCGCAGAAGTAAAATAGCTTCCGCATTATTTCTATTATTAATATTATTATTGATTTTTCAGATTTTGATTCGACACCTGAGAGCAGAAGAGGAGAGTTGTTTGTGGAGTGCGCTTTATATCTCGACGGGTCCTTGTTTGGACTGCCAACGCGGACAAGGTGACATCCAATTTTAAAATTAGTCATCGAATGGAGTTTAATCTGGATTTGGTGAACAGGTTAGAATCTTCGGGACAGCCGTATTGCTGGAACGAACTAATCACACTGAGCACCAAATATCGAGATTTGACCACTCAAGCGCAGCTTGCACTAACAGTGAGAAAACAATTAATTGCAATTTTTCTCCTTTTTCTGTCGCTTACATTCGTGTCACAATTATTATTTATTTCAACTTCTCCCTCCTAAGTGCTGAAGACCAAATTACGCTGGTAGTTTTCTATCATTCTAGATATTCTGGAACATTTCCTATCCTCTTTGAATCGGCAAGTGGTGGTGTCTTAATAATTTTAAAATGTACTTTTCAACCTTACATAGGATACATAGGATACATTATTTTAATTATTCAAGTACTTCATGCATACTTTAAGGGGATTGCTGATTGCTGTGGCATACGTGAAATATGAGTACTTGACTTTTTCTTGCTACAAATATGTCATGCAATTTGACATATTGTCTTGCTTTTGCAAGGTGCCTCTTTGATGTTCCGGATGATGTCCTTCATCTATCCTGAATCCATGATAACTTCTCATGCATTCCAAGGATTTCAGGACAAACTTTTTGAATTGAACTTTGAACATGTTGTGAAAACCCAGGATCTATTAGATACACTGAAGAGAGAAGTGTTGAATGTGTCCCTCTCCACTTCTGGAGTTCTGCAGACAGAGATATAGAGCACGAGAGGAGAAGAGAAAAGAAGGGCAGATCATATAACATGTATTTTTTCATTCAGGACTCCAAGTTGATATAGTTACCGTTCTATCCTCAATTGTAAACTATAAGTGTAAATAGAAATAATTTAACAGAATGGTGTATTACCATGTAGGATATAAAGACATATTCCAGTTGCTGGCCTGGAGAGACAGAAAACAGGGAACAAGGTTTGGAAACGATGATTACTAGAACTAAATGATATGATGACAAGAAAACTTTGAACTTACACAACCCCAAGAAACAAATCCTAACACTTGGTCCTCAACTATAAGTACTCTGGATCTCTCAGCTCTTCTGAGTCCCTCTCGGTTGGATGCCATTGAGAGAAGCAAAATGCCTTTTTTCAAGAAATTTACAGCCATTCCCTCTACTTCATTGACCGATGGTTTAAGAAGCTTGGTAGTGGCCCAACGGGTCTTCTTACGCATATTAAAGTGTTGCACTGTAATGAGGTGGTAACAATTTGCTGATGTGGCCGTTATAGAAGGCAAGTCTAATAAGCAAAACATTTGAGAGAAGTTTCTCATTGTGGCCTTTTTCCCTAAATTATACTCGGAAAAAAGTATTTTTCTTCCCAAGGTTAACAACCAATTATGCAGGTTTGGGATGTATCCCGTGGCAACAACAAGGATCCTGTTGGGGGGGCAACTGTTCATCTATTCAGCAGAAAGGAACAGCTTAAGACAGGGAAGCAGAAACTCCGGCTTTGGCCAGGGAAAGAAGCTGATGGATCTTATCCCACTTCAACGCCGGGAAAGGTGTTCTCAACAATATTTTCTTTGTTTTAGGTGGAAGATGAAGAAGGCCTCGTTCTGGGGAGGTTCAAGGATGAATTTGATCTCAATGAAAATTCACTGAATTTACCTTTTCGATTTGACTAGGTCCCTAAAAGCAAGCATGGGGAGTTAGAGCGCTTGGAAAAACTTATGAATAAGTATGAAAGAGGTCAAGTTCAACGCATTGATTGGTTGGATAATCTCACTCTTAAAACTGTTGAGAAGGTTATGGAAAGGGAAAGTTCTAGATTAGGAAATTCGCACTTGAGTCTATTCATAGACTTCAGTAGTTTTGAGCACAGAGTGGTGTTTCAGGTCAGTTAGTCTTAATTATCTAGTATTGATTAATATTTTATGGGCATTTCTTTGTGAGATTTCTGGGATGTGAAAGCATCATGTACTGGCTTTCAGGAGCCTGGAGTTAATTATTTCTTCCCATCTTCCGTATCTTCGACAAATGAACTTGTGACAGTCTGGGATCCCGAAGTAGGAAAAAGTAATCCTTCGGAGAACAAGCAACTGAAGCTCGCCAGAAGTTTGACTCGTGGGATCATAGACATGGATCTAAAACCAAGCAGTAATGATTGGAAGTATGTTTGATCTCTACTTTACGTATTATTATTGTTTCACTAAGGTCTTGGTTAGATGTTTTTTTTCTAATTTGTGACTGCCTTAGATTCAATAATAACGGCCAGCATTGTATACTGTGTTAAACCAGATCATAGCTATCATAATTTTTTCTTAATATCTGATTAGGCCTAGAAAATTATCATTCTTCATTTATTTTATTACTGATTATGTCACTCTGTGATGAAGATCAATTCAAAGAATTTTGAAGTACCCTCCCACCCGCACTTTGAGTGGAGAAGAGAGACAACTGCTGTGGAAATTCCGTTTCTCCTTGATTTCTGTCAAGAAAGCCCTCACAAAGTTTCTTCGAAGTGTGGAGTGGAGTGATGCCCAGGTCAGATCCCTCTTTCTCTCTATCTTTATTTCTTCTAGCCATGTCGATTATCTGTATCTTTCATAGACCTCTTGTATATTGTTTCCCCTTTGATGTTACCCTACTTCGGTCACACCAATATACCATGCAATTGAGGAAATAATGCTCGGAATTTAACAGAAATGATCCAGTTCAATAATACGAAGGGGAATGTGATATATATATATAGATAATATATTTGTGTATATATATATAGATATTTGTAGAGAGGGAGAGAAGGGGAGAGAGAGATGGGATAGTGACAGAGGGAATGAGAGATGGATCAGAAAAGGATAGGCCACCAACTTCATGAGTTTCAACCTGAAATTAGGTAGGAGGGAGAGTGAGGGATGGACTAGAGAGAAGAAAGAGAAGGTACTGCTAAATCCATGCTGCCTTCAATTCCCAGTGGGCTTCAGAAAGGCCATATTGGGCCTCTACTTCTTTTTCTCGGGTCTGCAAGTATGTTATACCACTGTTATATATCACTTCAGCTAGTGATATACTATTGCGTCTATGTTCCAATTTTTCTTCCAAATTCAAAGACACACTGTTTATAAATCAACTCAGTCAAGCAGAGCAGGTTCTGTATGAATGTGGAATTTTCTGTATTTGAGCCTGTTGTTCTGTAGAATCTTGAAAAATTTTGGACTCTTTTTGCCCTAATTTAAAAATTTATAAGGTTCAGAATAGACACCTTTTGATGTTTTTAATGTCACCTTAAGCTTTTCAAAAGTTATGAATGATTACTGGTCATTTGCTTATGTATAACTAACTTGCTTCCCCTGATGCTTAATTGACTTCTTCCCTGAATAGTTTCAACTATTAAGGATCGATTACTTAATCATTACAGGAGGCAAAACAGGCAGTTGAGATGATGGGAAGATGGGAAAGGATTGATGTCACTGATGCTCTTGAGCTCCTATCTCCACTCTTTGAGAGTGAAGAGGTTGGCATCTGATTCTGCACTTCACCACTTTTGTAGTACTAAGTGCCCATTTACTCTCTTCTTGGATATGGTATTGAAGCATTGTAGTATCTTATCTTGTATTTCTTTCCGTTAATTCCTATATTGCTGTTATTGGCTTCTGGGGCAGGTTCGTGCTTATGCAGTTAGTGTCCTTGAGAGAGCCGATGATGAAGAGCTTCAGTGTTACTTACTTCAGCTTGTTCAGGCACTTAGATTTGAGCGCTCTGATAAGTCCCGCTTAGCACTTTTCCTCGTACAACGTGGTATGTGTATTTTTTTAGTGGTTTTCCATTTTACCTCTTTGATTACATTAACATTATAAAGTATTGTGGAAAGTTCTATCCCTCTTGTTATTGGACCTTGGTTCATTAACTGGATTGAAATTTTTTGTTCAGCGCTACACAATGTTGAAATGGCAAGCTTCTTTCGCTGGTATCTGACAGTGGAGTTTCAAGATCCTGCCTATGCTAAACGTTTCCATTGCACACACGAAATATTAGAGGATCATATGAAGAATGTAAGATTCCTTTTACCCTATTTCATCTTCTTGAACCCTTTTTTTTTATTAATTTTGCTTTGGATATTTTTCTTTGGTGTTGTGATTTGGTTCTTCAATTTAATAGGTCTAGGGTTTTTGAATCATTTTGGAAGGGTTTGGTCCATTTGGACTCATAGGAATGAGGTCATTTTCAGGGGTTGTACCCCTTCCGTTGATGCTATCCTGCACAACGCGAGGGGGCTTGCGTCTTTTTGGCTCCGAGGTGGCTTAGGTCCCTCGATTTCTATACCCCTGTAGTACATGATCTGTACATTTTGTCATTTCTTCAATGACATCGGGGGGGCACTGTTTCGGGGTGCCCCTCCCCCTCTTTTCAAAAAAAATCATTTTGGAAGGGTTTTAAAATATTATCAGGTAACCTTCTTGATGGTGGAACTGTTGGTGCTTCTTTCCTTGGCCTTATCGTGGTCTTCAGTCCTCCCTAGTTATGTTTGAATTGAAAGGCCAAAAGATGAAGTTATCTTTCATTTCGTTGTGCTCCAAACTCATTGCCATCTTATTTGATAGATGTTTTTTGTCAAATCCTCTCCCCTTCCTGTTTCTGATATGAATGGATGAAATGGAGGCCAGAAACTTGACTCTTGTTGTATGTTTTAGAAAGATAGTACAATTGATACAGAAAGGAGAACTTAATTTATTCAGTAAGAGAGAAAGGAAAGGGGAGGAAGATTCAAGAGGTGAGGGAGAAGGTCCAGGGAGGAGACTAAAGGAGAGACAGAGAGGATATCCTCATAGTCGGCACACAGTGACTCATCTGTCATGCGACAACTGTGAGGTGTGTCTCAGAGTCCTTTGAACCCTAGCTCTGATTGTCCATGAGGTGAGAGAAAGATATGATCCTTAAGTTCCAAAATTATTGTTCTACCCTTGCCTTAAATACCAACATGATTACGCTACTCCAAGATACACAGGAGAACAAAAAACAAAAATAGTAGTTATTTGACAGTTACCTGCTCCCCAGTTGGCTGGTAGTGAAGGAGACGAAGATGGAGGCAGATTGTGGGAAAGTTTAATGTGCCAGACCAGCTTAACAGCTCAGCTGTGCACGATTATGAGAGATGTGAAAAGTGTAAGGGGGAGTACTCAGAAGAAAATTGAAAAGCTTAGGCAACTGCTTTCTGGGCTTCACAGTGAGCTCACTTATTTTGAAGAGGCAAGTAGATGATTTTTTTGTTCTTCATAATTGATTTTTTCACTTAGTTCTTCTTTTTCTATGTTCTTGCAGCCAATTCGCTTACCTCTGGCCCCAAATGTTCTTATTACTGGGATTGTTCCCATGGAATCGTCAATTTTCAAAAGCGCATTGAATCCACTTCGTCTTTCATTCCAAACAGCTAGTGGTGGACGCTGTAAAATAATATTCAAGAAGGGAGATGATATCCGACAAGATCAACTGGTAGTTATGTTCCACATTTCATATGTTATCCAGATTTTAATTGTAAAATCATCCTTTTCTTTTGTCAAGCTTAGAATACTTTTTCATCCTTTGTGATTTTTCTTATTTTAGTGTTAACAGAATTAGGCTGATCTGTTTATCCATGTCACCACCCAGATGTTAGTCCTGGATGGTATTCTATTCCAGGCTAAGTTGTTATTCTTTTGAATTCTTCTCTCTCCTTGATGGCAAGCTCAACTGGTTTTCAACTAATTGTTAACTCTTAAGTTGTGGTTATTTTCCTAATGTCATATGTTTATAACATTAAAATTTGTGTTTTGAGTTTGTTAAATTTAGTATAGTTTCTCTTCATCTATCACGTTTGCTGATAATGGATCTAGGCCCACTGGGCCCAATCTATCAATCCATAGTACATCCAGGTATTTATTATGACTCTCAGTCGTATTTGTTATGGAGAATTGGATCTGAACATGACAACTCTTGCTCCCATACCTTAAAATTAAACAGAACAGAAGATCTTAAAAAACTTTAAAATTTCAAGAATCCTTTTGAATTGTGAAGAAAATGTAAACAACACAATTGAGCTCTAGGTCAAGATCTGGATAAATACAAATGCGTGGATCTACACCATAAAAGTCTGGATCTCCCCTGTGTTCTTGCTCCAGAGATCTTCCTGGAGAGCTGCTTCGAGATAGCTCTGACCTATATGACAGTACTCTTTAGTCTTATTTATATGTGATTTCCTACAACTCGTTTCCTACCAAAATTTCTTACTGAGGATATATGTAAGGCCCCTTATTCCTTGAAGTGACACATGCAGATCATGTGTCATTTACTTCCAAGAGACCAGTGTTTGTCTTTTCTTCTGGACATTCCTGCATTGCCATCCTTTTCCTCTTCTGTACGTATGTCTTCAGTGGGATCATCTGTCTTTAACTCCTGTGTGGAACCCTGTTCTAGGTAAACTGATTATTCCAGTGAATTCTTCTCTGCGTTCTCTGCCTACTTTCTCCCTATCAGTGCAAAAAATCTATCGTTTCCATGTTTTGGTGTCCTTCATAAAATTAATTAGTACTGTCCTTAACCTGACCTTTTTTGTTCTACGTGATCCTACAAGGTGGTTCAAATGGTATCTCTCATGGATCGCTTGCTCAAGTCCGAAAACCTAGATCTGCAATTAACCCCATACAGAGTCCTAGCCACTGGACAAGATGAAGGCATGCTTGAGTTTGTACCATCCAGTTCATTAGCACAGGTATAATAGTTAAAGATAAATAAATTACTTGATTGTAAATAATTACTGGCCCAGGATGGAGCGGTCACAACAGTATCTATTATAATATTTCTTTTCCTTGTTAGATATTAGCTGAGCACAGAAGTATAATAAACTACCTTCAAAAGTTTCATCCGG
Source organism: Lemna minuta (assembly GCA_024174645.1). Classification (NCBI taxonomy): domain Eukaryota; kingdom Viridiplantae; phylum Streptophyta; class Magnoliopsida; order Alismatales; family Araceae; genus Lemna; species Lemna minuta. The sequence goes on from CM044105.1 coordinate 5,597,229, forward strand.
ATGATGAAGGACCATTTGGGATTACCGCTTTATGTCTGGAAACTTTTATTAAAAGCTGTGCTGGCTACTCTGTTATCACTTACATTCTGGGGATCGGCGACAGGTAATTTTGTTCCTGTCATGATTTCACCACATATTTTTCAGGAAAGTTATAATTATGTACTATCAGTTTATTACCATTATAATTTAACTGTTAGAGTTAAATATCTGCTAAGATGTACAATGAAGCTCTAAAATATCCGCTAAGATGTAACTGTATACTGTTTATATGCGTTGAAATCACCTTCTTGTGCTTGCTTGGTGCTCCATCTCAGCATCATGGGAAGATTCCACTCGTTACTTTCTAATAAAAATATTCTTAGAACTCGATTATTTTCTCATTATTATTATTTTTGGTTTATTTTGTCCCAGGCATCTGGATAATCTTCTTCTTAGGGATGATGGGCGACTCTTCCATGTCGACTTTGGTTTTATTCTGGGCCGGGATCCCAAGCCTTTTCCTCCTCCAATGAAACTTTGTAAAGAAATGGTGGAGGCCATGGGTGGTGCTGAAAGGTTATCTCTAATTTACCCCTTTTGGGATTTTCGCTATCTACATTGTGTTATTTTCCATGCAGTGGGTGCTCATATTTTTTTTACTCATTTCTTGTTATTTTCCATGAAGTGTGTATTGATGATGAGAATATCTGGGTTGATGCAGCAAATGTTCAGGATCCTCACATTCGGAACTAGTTAGTTGAATGAATGGAAAGAAAGAGAAACCCCTATATCATTTCCATCTTCTTAAAGCTAGAGAGAGCTCTATTTCATAGGGATCATACCAGTTTACTTAATTGGAATATCAATTTAACACCGGACCTCATTTTTCAATTTTTCAAATTACAACTTTGTTCGGTTATGCATCCCTTCTAACTTTTCCTTGTCTACTGTTTCTTTTTCTGCAGCCAATATTACACACGGTTTAAATCCTACTGTTGTGAGGCGTATAACATTCTTAGGAAATCCAGCAATCTGATATTAAATCTGTTCCATTTGATGGCCGGTTCAAATATCCCTGATATTGCTTCTGAACCCGAAAAGGGCATTCTCAAGGTTTGCACACTTACATTTTTTATTTCAATAAGAGGTTATTATTAGTCAATTTCCCAATAAACTTAACCCTTATTTACAGCTTCAAGAGAAATTTCGGTTGGATTTGGATGATGAAAATGCGGTACATTTTTTCCAAGACCTGATCAATGAAAGTGTCAGTGCATTGTTTCCACAAATGGTGGAGACTATTCACAGATGGGCACAGTACTGGAGATGATCTCATGAGTTGGTTTGTCTATATGGTGGGAATTTTTTTTCTGTATTTAGTATAATTTTAATTTTGAGAGTTTAGTTTCTTATTCTTGTTCCTTTCAGGATCATGATAGAAAGGAGATGGAATCAGATTGAACAGAAGTTTTAGTCCTTGTGCAAGTGAGATCCTTTTAGGCAGGACGTTTCACCTTGTCAAAAGGTGAAATTAGAGATCTTTTAGAAACCCATTACCAGGACCGACCTCTCTTCTCTGTCTCTCTCTTGGATTATTGTAAGCATTATAAATCCTTTTTCTCTCTACCTTCTCTATTGTTCTACCTTGGGTATTAGCATTTCTCTTTATCCTTTTTCAGGGCTGGGGGATATTAGCATTCCTCGTTTGGATCTTTGTGGGTTGTAGGAATCTCTCCCTCTTTTTATATATAGAGAGAGAGATAGAGAGAGATATGTCTCTCTCTTGGATCGTTGTAAGCAGGAGAAATCCTTTTTTTCTCTCTATCTTCTCTATTCTACTAACTTGGGTAGTTGAAAATCTTTTTTTCTTTCTCCCTCCCCTCTTGCATTGTTGTGAAATCTCTTTCTCTCTCTCCTCCCTCTGCCTGTGTGTGTGTCTCGTTCTTCCCTCTCTCTTTGTCAGCATCTCTCTATGCCTTTGCCTGTATGTTTCTTTCTCTCTCCTTCCATGCCAACCTCTATATATTTCTTTCTCCATCTCTCTGCATTACTGACGTTCCTATTGCCACAACCTCTATCAAAGGTCGTTCTGTGGGGCTTTGCCCTCGTCTTCTGGAAATCATGATTTGGCCTCAATCTTACCATCTATTATATTTGAATTTCAGGGCCACCTCTAACAGACGAAATCAGACTTTCATCCAAGCGGATGAGGATGCGAACAACGCATTGGACATTAAAGTCAATGGTAGATGCTTTCTTTTCTGAAGATCTGTATAGCTTGTTCAGTATAGCGTTAAGATTTATGCATGGTTTTTCTTCCTTTTCCGGTGGTTAACTCCCCTTACTAAGATTATCAACACCATGTAAAAAGAATCGCAGGAGCAGATCCCCATTTTTTTAATTTTTTGAGTTTTTTTATAATCTAAAAATGTAAACTATAGAAGAGCTCTTCTATTTCTCTTTGAAGATCAATCGAGATAGATGTAGGTATATTATCAAATCTCGAACGGTAAGCATGTCAGATGTTGATGATCACCTGGAAGATCAAATCATGACGACAAACTTCCAGTGCACTTGATATAGTGAACCATGAGATAGAACGATTCGCTGTCTCCACTTCTCCGCACCGATCGGAATCCAAATTTTCGAAATGAGGGAAGGTAATTTTTTTTTTAATTTTTAAAAATCTTCCTTGGGATATTCATTTTTGCTATTCTGCGGTAATTTTTTTTAAAAAAAATTACGATTACCCGGTGTACCGATATCGATTCAAATCTTCGTTATCTTAAATTTACCCGGTGTACCCGAAAATACATATATTTTCGGGTATTTGTTCAGCGAACAGGGATATAAGCACAATTTCATCCTTTTGAACATTTCACGTCTTTGTTTTTCGTCCCCCATATTTTTCTGCGAGTCGCGGGGTAGGGATACAACCACAGTTTCCACCTTTTGGATATGCCTCCCGTTCTTTGTTTTCCGTTCCTCAGACTCAGGAATTCGTTTGCATTTGGGTCAAATAAAAAAAAAAGACAATTAAAACATTATATATTAATTTCGTCAACTTCCTGTAGAATATATAAAAGAGAATTCATCACCAAAAATAAGAAAGAAGTTGCAGAGAGGTGCAAATACCTTGCCATACCATTTTCTGTTTACTAATGGTACCCCGAGAAGTTTGTATTTGCTTATGTGCCCCCTCTGTACGGAGAAAAAACACTGTAGAATCAAGGTGCCCAAATTTTCATCAACACCTTATAAATATCGAAAATTTTATGCAAATAGAACTATTAGAAATTAATCTTCAATTATAAAGGTGTGCATTTACTCCTAAAGGAGAAATAATAAAAGATCCCCTAATTATTTTGTTTATCACAAATAAAACGCCAAAACTTGAAGTTGCTCATGTAATTCTCTAAAAGTCAATTAATTACTCATTCTAGCTTATAAATTTATTTACATATCCCTGCCAATACAAATTAGAGAAGAATTTACATCTTTTAGCCTAATTATACCCCCCTTAACATTTTTATTTGCTAAAATGCCCCTTGTTTCTCCCTTTTTTGTGTGTAGGTGACATGATGCAACGTGTGGCGTTTGATCTTCAGACTTAATCTCCACTATCAAATTTCACTTAAAGAGAACGGGTACGTGGCCGCATCTCACTAGATGATGATTCGAGTTTTATATATCAACAAATCCTAGCCATTTATTACTAGAGTTATAACACTCTTGATCTTTCATGCCCAATAGACACCTATATGATGTGTGGCACAATATGGAGCATTTGATAGAAATCATATGACAGTCGTTTGACGACGCTTGATATACACATGATGATGCTGTGAAACCTGGATGCTTTGATACAAATCAAGCAGTTGGAACTTGGCGCCATCGATTCATGTCCCTTTGTTGAATCTTAATCATCAATTGCATCTGAAGAGGCAATCCGATATTTACGCCCAAATTTAACGTTATTTAAACCCTCTCTCTTTAATGATATATGCATTCTTGGATTCCTCAATTAATCAAACCTTTTGGGAAATTAGATCCTTGAATCTCTTATTTCAATCATGTTCTAGACTCATTTCTGTATCCAAGGAGTGTTTAAAGTTAAGATTTCGTCGAGAGATTGGCAAGAAATCGTCTCTTGGACTTTGAAGATCTGTTTTCAAAACCGTTGAATAAAAAGTTTTGATCCAAAGATTAATTGGATTATTTCGAGCGTGGTTTTGGGTTAGATTTTGTGTTTTTCTTCTAATCTATTGTCATTTAGCATTAGATCTTAATTTCAAAGGTTAAATTAGATGACTTTCAATTAGATATATATCGAATTTGAGTGATTTTTGATCCTGTGGATAGATCTTCGAGTCCTCTTTACAAACCAATTTTTTTCCTAACTTTGCATCTCAATTCATTATTAGTTTGATCCAATTTCAAAACATCTAGAACATACCCTAATTCTTCGTGGACTCGATCCTTACTCACATCTATACCAAATTAACCATAATTAATCTTGAATTTAAGTGAGTTCAGTTTTATTATTTCAATATGAAGGTGTATATTCGAAGACCACATGATGACACTACATCAAATGGCACTGTTGCCTCCTAATCTATTCTAATCTATGTCAAACCACAAAATGACGCTATGTGTGTATGAAAGATAGGTAACATACTCATAATATAGGAATATATCCTAAAATTTATCACCTCTATCAAGTGGCACATGTACTTAAGTGATCGGTCTCTGGAGTATGGGTCTAGTATAGCCATTAAGGTGCTTCATAACATTTCGCTCATTATTTTGGGCCATATCTACTGGTTCTACAACTGTAGAAGATGCAGAAGATGAGTGTGAATGTGAAGATCCTTTGAATAGATCTACATGTAAGGGGTTATTCCTCGTTCTCTTAGTGGGTTATCATCTCATAAAAAGGTAGACTAAATATATGTGTATATATAGTAAATATTTATAAATAAAATAAAATTATTAAATAATGACAAATGATCCTACCTAGCATTGATATCCTTAAGAATTATGCCCTCTTAATGTGATGTGATTAAGCAAATGTTTTTAATCCATGAAAAAGGGAGAGTCTCCCACTCACATCAAATAAAGAATTCTCAAAGACAAATTTCTTCTTTGTATCTCTAAGAGAAGGATCAATGCAAGTTTAAATAAAAAACAAAAAGTGAAAATCTTAATTTGAGCCAGACAAAGTTATCAAATTTCTCAAAATGAAATGCCTAAGTTCACGGAAACAATACCATTTGAGTCATTGTGGGGTCTTTGAATACATACAATCACGTAGAAAAAAATTAAAAGCGAGAACTCGATTAAATTCAAGATTAATTATGATTAATTTAGTATAGAGGTGAGTAAGGGTCCAATTCATAAAGAATTAGGGTGTGTCTTGAGAAGCTGTAAAAGTGGATCAAATCATATGAAAATTATGATGAGAAATTAAAAAAAATATGGTTTTGGAAAGAAGGTTGCTTAAGAGAGAGAAAATTTCTTGTGATGAGAGAGAAAATGATAAAAAAAGGGTTAACATCATATAGTGGCACGACCTTTAGGGTAATTATCAGATACTGGCACGACCTTTTTTTCACGCTCAAATAGTGGCACGACCTTTTTCGATGGCTCATATAGTGGCACCACCTCAGCATTCCCGCTGAGGTGGCATTTTTTATTTTTTCCTCCCCCACCTGGCTGCCACCTCTCTCTCTTTATTCTCTTCCTCTCTCTTCATTCTCTCTCTCGTCATTCTGTCTCTCGTCATTCTCTCTCTCGTCGTTCTCTCTCTCTCTCTCTCTCTCTCTCTCTCTCTCTCTCTCTTTTCCAGTTTCCCGCGAGCGGAGAGCCGAGACAAGGCAAAAATCCAAGGGTGCCGCAAATCCGAGATAATGAGTATGAAGCTTGAGCGCAAGGGAGAATATGTCGAGGTGGGTGATTGAAAGAGGGGGAGGGGGAGAGAGAGAGAGAGAGATAATTAGTGGGTTTGTGCGGGTGTGGCAGTGTGGGTGAGAGAGAGATGAGTGCGTGAATCGAAAGAGGGAAAATGAGTGCATGGAAGCGAGGGAGTGCGCATTGTGAGAGATAGTGGCATGATTGCTTGAATCGAAAGAGGGAAAATAAGTCATCTGTGAACGTACGACAGAGAGAGAGAGAGAGAGAGAGAGAGAGAGAGAGAGAGAGAGAGAGAGAGAGAATTGAGTGTGTGAATCGAAAGACGGAAAAAGAGTGAATGGAAAAGAGAGGAGAAAGAAAGGGGCGTGAAAGATTTAGACAGATTCAGAGGGAACCCGCACTGATACCATCATTGCAGACGAGAGAAAGAGTAGAAGCACATACCGGTTGAAGTAAGGGGGCTTCCTGAGACTCTTCAACCTGCACTCCGATTCCAGCATCACACGGCAGTCCCATCTAGACCAAGTCACGACAGCAAAGTTGATGTACTTTATACCCTTGTCTTCCAGCCACTTGTCGTGCATGAACAAAGCTTCCCCCAGAGGAACCCCCCGGTCAACCTGTGCATGAGACCAAAAGAAACTGCATTTACTTGCATTTGTATCACAGTCGATGCGTTCTTTTACCAAATTTCTTGCAGATGCTGAGACACCAATTAAGAACGGAAGTAAAACGTGGAACACAAATCACTCCGTCGAGCTTGATTGGTCAACAAAGGAAATTCTACAGAACCCAATTTTCACATGGCACAACTTAAAATTCAATTGCTGGACGCCCATACTGCGGGCTCAGATGGTAGCAACGGACAAAATTTCTTTAAAATCGTTATAACTTGCTTTAAATTGTGCAAAATAGGACGAAAATCAAAAGGTGAAAAGGATCACTGCTCTTCATCAGATTCTTCTTCTTGCTCTTATCTATCTATCCTCGTCTACACAATCTTCCCCAGCAAAATTAGCAGGTGCCGCAATTCCTCTCTCTCACGTTGTTGGATCATTCGATAACTTTATTCGAAGCCCCAGATAGTATCTTGAGCAAAAACTAACAGCCAACAGAAACAACTTCCGAGTCATCCCACCAAACCAAAACTCCAATCCCTAAACTTAGACATCACTTAAATGACGAGAGACAAGGCGAAAACTTGGATTTGCGGCACCCTTGGATTTTCGCCTTGTCTCGGCTCTCCGCTCACGGGAAACTGGAAGAGAGAGAGAGAGAGAGAGAGAGAGAGAGAGAGAGAGAGAGAACGACGAGAGACAGAATGACGAGAGAGAGAATGAAGAGAGAGGAAGAGAATAAAGAGAGAGGTGCCACTATATGAGCCATCGAAAAAGGTCATGCCACTATTTGAGCGTGAAAAAAGGTCTTGCCAGTATCTGATAATTACCTTAAAGGTCGTGCCACTATATGATGTTAACCCTAAAAAAAATTAAATTCACCTAATTTATGCTTCAAAATTAATATCTAAAACTAAATAACAATAGAGTAGGAGGAAAACACAAAATATAACCCAAGATCACCCTAAGAAAATCTAATTAATCGCAAGATCAATGCTTTTTATTCTATGATTTTGAAAACAAAATTTCAAAGTTCAAGAGGTGATTTCTCGCCATTCTCTCAATGAAATCTTGACTTCAAATACTCCTTGGACGCGTAAATGAGTTTAGAACATTATTGAAGAAGGAGATTTAAGTATCGAGTTGTTTGACAAGTCTGATTAATTAGAAAATTCCAAGAATGTATACCCCATTAAGGAGAGAGAGAGAGTTTAATTAGAGTTAAATTTGGGCTTAAACGTAAGATTACCTCTTCAGATACAATTGATCTTTCAAATTCATTGAAGGGAGATGAACCGATGATGTTAAGTCCTAGCTATTTGGTATGCATTGAAGGGTCCAGATTTTTGCCGCATCATCATGTCTACATCAAGCATCACCTAATGTCTGCCATTGGATTTCTATCAAATGTTCTATATTGCATCACATATCATGTAGGAGTCTATTGGGTGTGAAAGATCTGGACCATTTTTACTCTAGAAATGAAGGTCCCAGCTTTATCGATATTTATAACTCTAAACATTGTCTAGAAAGATGTTGCCACGTACCCCCTCCCCTCTTTAAGTGAAATTTGATGGTTTAGATTAAGTCCACAGATCGCACACCCCATGTCGCACCATGTCACTTGCACACACAAAAAAGGAAAAACATAGTCCTAAATTTTAAAAAACATGAGCATTTTTTTACTATGAAAAGGGTGGCGACACATTTAGGTTAATTCAGGCGATTAGGGCCACTTTACGCTAATTACACTCCCTTGACGCATGCCATGTGTTTGCCACCTACACGCCATGTTGTGCTCATTGGTACCACCGCATGTTGCCACATAAGCACTCATGCCATGTCACCACCACATAAGTGCACATGTAATAAAATATTTTTCAATAATTTTAATGACAATAAATTTATAAAAATTTGAAAAAATCCCTAAAAATTATAAAATTTATATCTTTTAAGATAAAAATATTTTTCAATCCAAAATTTTCTATTAGAAATCAAATTATCTACCATTCTATACACTTTACTTTAATAAATAATAAGAGAATAAATATTTAAGTCAAAAATACTCTCAACTTCGTTAAAAATACTATTGGGTTTTGATGTCGATAAACATTTGAAATTTTGATCAAAACATTGAATTGGATATTCAAAATATCAAGCCACTAGGAATAGATGATCCTATCATCTAATATGTATGAGAAAATATAACTACATGGTTTCCTTGAAGGAGTTCTTGAAGCTATTCAAGTGTCTAGCCTCTAGCAGTATCCACACAATCTCTAGATGGTTGGATCTCTTCTTCAAAACTCTTCACTAAGACAGAAAGAGAAGAAAGGAGAGAATTCTCACTAGGCTTGCATG